>NW_010583430.1:359862-388560 GCF_000705375.1 Tinamus guttatus
GTCAGAAAGAATGTCAAACAAAACTTTCCAAGAAAAAAATATATTGTAAAAGCTTTTGCTCTTACGATATGTAGTGGTTTCCTGTGTGAAATAAAAATAAGAAAACAAAGGAAAAAAATTAAAAATAATTCCTGACATCTCTCTTTTCACTAATTCTGACATGATGAACCTAAATGGAACTGCTATATGCTTCCTGCTCACCCTTTTCTTACATATAACACTTTCAATATTTTGCATTTGGGGAATGTAAAAAGGGTAGAGTGGAAGAGGCTTTCTGATGTTCTCTCTAGGTTGCAATAAAGGTGCAAAGAAACTCTGGAGCACTTAAAAGTGCGTCTAAATCACTTTTGGATAGTGACTCTTCTAAAAGGTGTCTAATAACTCTAGTTCTGCTGGGATAGGAAAAGAAATGTCTGAAGTGAAGGGACAAAACATGGCAATTCAGAGGCATATCAACCTCCGCCGGTATTATTCAACCTCCTATTAATGCTGTTACCCTTATTCTCTCTTGGAATGGGTTAAAAAAAAAAAAAAAGTAAACTACTGCTAGTGTACTTTTCCTCCCTGAAAAAGAAGCATCACAAAATTTCCCATTGGAAATTTGAAAATACTAGTAAAAGGATTTTCAACTCCTGCTTGGAATAATTTCACAACTTTTTATTTTCCTTTACCTAAAAAAAAAAAAAAAAGAGAGAGAAAAATCTATGTATTTCCGTAAGGCAGGTATATCAACAGCATAAGAGGCCCATGTTAGCTGAGGATTTTATCATTGCTGTTAGGTACAGCTACCCCAGAGGACAAGTAATTTTGCAGGACCTCTGCAGCACTTCACAGCCCCCATGTGCCCAGTACGCAGACAAAAAGCTTGTTCCAGCCTCACAGCACTCAAGTGTCATTCCAGGACAAACTAGGACATAAACACAATGTATGTCCTATCCTTGAAGTGCTATTACAGATCTGGGGCCACTTCCTCTGTTCTTTCCTCACTGCCTTCCAATTCCTTGGTGCAGTATAGCTGCATTTCACCTAACACCTGCATGCAAGTGGTTTCCCAAGCAATGGATCATTGGGCAGACTCTGAATTTAAAGTTAGAAAAGGTCTTCATGTTTTAAAGCTCCGTTGTTGTTTTCTGCTACTAGTTAGCAAACTTCTCAATTAACTGAAAAAGTTTATTATGCAATTATAAATATAATTATATTCTATTATAATGCTTTTCATTGTACAGAAATTTATTTGGTGTTTCAGAAATAAGTTATTTGAGGTACTATTTTAACAAATATGATCAAAACTCATCAGCATTGTTGCTGTTTTGTGGGACTCAATATCAGTATGAGATGCCACAGTATACAAAGTGCACAGATTTCTCCCACCACTAGAAAGAAACCTAGGCACGAAGGCTTACAGTTTTGCTGACAGTGATACAAGAACTGCAGGGCATGCCCTAAAATGCACAGGCAGCCAATAACCACTATGGGACCCAGCGGAGGCTGATCGAAGGAACCCTTCAAAAGTGAATACAAAACAAAACAAAAAAAACACAAAAACATTCTCCACAATCCCTTAGGGATAAAGTCTGGTAATTATTATTAGCACTAGTAAAATCAATTTGGTTTCATTTCTATTCCTGGTGTTAAGAATCAGCTTTGTTTGCCAAAAGCTGGTTAAGTAAGGAAGCTGGTTCTAGATTTTTCATTGCCATGCACAGCCTCGGCACCTTTGTATAACAACTTTAACTCCTTTCAAACTAAAGGCTATGATCAGTGTATTTACTAGTGCCCTCCTAGCAGCGGTCAGATAGGTGGTTTGGAAAGCAGAAACTGAGGAACGGTCACCCAAACAGCAGGAACAGAAGTGTCAAGGTAACTTTAAAAATCAACACCTTCATAGGAATGGAAATGGAAGAGTAAACACCACATTAAAACAATGCTAAGATGAGCCATTCAAGCGTCTTTCCTACTGGATATTGTAAAAAGTTACACACACACAAAACTCTCAAACTGTTATCAGTCTTGTTTGCTGGTATCCTTGTAGCTATATAAGCTAAAATAACTCTGGTAATGACAGCTCGTTATGGGCTAGTCCAGTGCATACTTATATCCAAGTTTAAAACTAACAACTGCTGCTACAGGAGCAGATGAATTGTCTGCAAATCAGCCTCAACAATCATACAGTCATTGAGGAAAAAGGTGCAAAATTGCTACATGCTTTGAGTCTAGGGAGGAAGAAGCAAGAACAAATTACAGCATTTCTGAATAACTGAGAATTAGAAGCTGTCACTAAACTCTGTGTGGATCTTAACATATGTCAGAACTTCCAGATTGAATTCTGTCTGACTGTGAAAAACATCTGATGATTGAAGATAAATGCATAACTGATGTAGTTTCAAAGTAAAAACCAAAAATTTGTAGCAATCAATTCTAATAAGCATATGTTAACATCTGAGCAACTAAGCACATTACTTAATGACTCCATCTCCAAGAAATTTCTGCCAGAGTGAGCCAAAAGTCAGCTGGGCCATCTCCTTTAGCAACAAAAGGTTATGAAAAAGAAAATGGCTTTAAAAAAAGGAAATTCTGGGGGGAAAAAAAAAGGGGGGGGGAGAGAAAAAAAGGAAAAAAAAGAAGAAAAAAAAAGCTTGTTTTTAAATTTAACTATTTAAAGTTAAATTTAACTATTACTACTACTATTTAACTATTACTACTAGTTAAATTTAACTATTTAAATTTAACTATTTAAATTTAACTATTTAAAGCTCATCAAGATGCCTATGAAAGAAAATACCTATACATTAGGCAAATAAGATGATTGAAACACTTCTTTTTGGAGTCCTTTTTGGTGATGTATATCTCTACAAAACAACGGTCAATAGAACAGTGTGTGAAACCAGGCAGAAAGGGAAGTTTTCTGGTAGCTATTCCCAGAACTGTTGCAGCAAGCAGGACTGGATCAGTCACGACACAAGAGCTGATGAAAAGACCAGCGGAACAGATTATCTAATATATATGCATGCACAAACATAAAATGGTTGAGGGTAGTAACTTGTACGAGGCACAGCTTTGCTTGCTGGGAACCGAAAACATTTCCCTGTGCCTTATACCTGGCTAAACTTGACAGGTTTCTTCATCTGACTCAACCTATTAACTACTGTAACTTTGTGGATCACAGATGATGATGTATTGACCTAAAATCTTTTCAAGCAAAGTAGCACTGCATAAGAAAGCTTGTAACTGAGACATGCATTGTGTCCTGTTGAGAAAAGGACACAAAATCCAAAACCAGTCCACCACTGAGAATTGTAAAGTAAGACCTCCAGTTGGCAAAATACAAAAGGGAAAAGAGAATTTCATTAAGCTTCATTCTTCTTACCAGCATGAGCATTGCTAACCAGGAAATTATAATCAACATGTAGTCTGTTAATTCTTGGAATATAATATTTTCCTAAGCAATAAGGAAGAGCAGAATAATTACTGCCTCAGAACAACAAAACACAATACCAGCATGTTAACAGTTGTTTGAGGTGCCTTATATTAAAATTTAGTATGAGACTAATTTTTTGAGACTTCTCCATGCACAAAATAAATCGTATGTGCAAAGTGTTAACTATTTTTTGACATGGAACACATTGAGAAAGACAAGACATTAAAGACATGAAGGTCTTTTTGTTGTCTTAAGTTTTAGTTAAGTGAACTTAAAGTTCACATTTCTTCTCCTCTTCCTTGGGTATAGCATTAAAAAAGTGTTAACTCTGCTTGCTCAGGAGTGAAATCTACTTCTAAGTAAATTACAGCATTTTACAACTGGGCACATTGAATATGAAACTGCATAACTCTGCTTTTGCAGAAATAATATATATTATTTTTTGTGTAAGTTCTTGTGTAAAAACTTTTTCATTGAGCTTGGCAGAAATGTACAGAGGCATAGTATGACAGCACAGTGAAACCTAGATAATAATCTTTAAATCTTTTGCCTCTCTAAAGTGGCATACTAGAGAGAAATGAAAATCAAGTAAGTCTGGCATAATGACAGGCAAGGCTACCTGAAGCCTCTTGGCATTTCCTTGGGCCTGCCATATTAAAACAGACACCAAAAAAAAAGAAATGGTCTAGACAAGTATTTTCATTTCCTCTGAGAGTCTGATCAAGTTCAAGGAAGTAGTTTTTACCTTAGCTATGTTTATACATAGCAAAAGGTAAAATAAGCCAGTTAGTTGTGAGAACTTTCTGTACCATTATGTGAGAGTTTCAAAGAGCTGCTCTTACCCTGGAGACCTTTGCATTTCTTTCTAAAGAAGTAACAATTTGAAAATTATTTCTTTTTCCAGCTGTTTGCCTACATCTGATATACCTGTTAATATCTTTAAAACTGGAACTTGATGTTAAACACCACCTGGCTACATTCAGAGAAGCAGTCACAAAAGAGAAACCTGACAAAACTGTTTAGCAAACTCCAGCCACAAGGGCAAAAAAGTTCTCTCTCAGAGTACCTTTGATCCCAAATGAAAAGCAATACAAAATAAAAAGAGGTAAAAAGGAACCCTGCAAAACCTACAGAACAGTTAATATTTTGGTTAATACTAATGCTGAGATCCTTGTGTTGGACTTTCTATACCCAGATTAAAATCTCCCAGATTCGTAGCTTCACTTTAAGTACTGTTCAGGGAAGCTTCTTTTTTTTGTTTGTTTGTTTGTTTGTTTGAATTCATCTAGTCTTCACGGAGGAAGATGTGACCAAAACCCAACTGCTTTACTCCTTCCCTTCCTCCCTTCTCCCCAGTCTGGGAAAGAGAGCAGAGGGCAAAAATAAAAGCAGAGCATTTTCTTCCCACAATATGAAAATCAAAATTAATCCGTGCAAACAACTGATGATGTGGAAAGTAACACTTTAGCTGTGAGCCTTCAAATCTCAGCTGTGTTTTAAACAGCAATAATGATGCATTTTCCTGTCTGATAGGAAAAAATTGAAATGAAGTAAAAGGCTCTATCAAAAACTGTTTCCTTCATCTTAGGAACAAACACTCTGTAAACAAAATTCATGATAGAATAAACTTGTATTTATTTAGCAGTAAAGCTTACCATGTAAAGCAATAACACATTTGTAAGATCCAAAGCCCTACCCCAGACACAGCTCTTGATGATGGATGTGTCCCTTGTTCCAACTCTATATCCTGTTTTTCAGTAAGTGTAATAGCTCTGACTCCACAGATCTAAATGTTCTCAACTGATTAGATTAGTCAAATGCCAACTCTCACTTTGGGACTTAGAGGCTGCAGTAGTTGCTATTAAAGTATTGATTGGAAAGTTGGGCTAAAATATCAAGGTTCAAAAGCACTGTAGTGTTTCTTTTCTTTTTTTTCTTACCCTGAGAAATTCAAAGTATGGGTCTCTTATTCATCTGAAATCTTGACTCCTGATTCCAGCAAGTAGTTCCTCCTTTGACAAATTTCTAGACACAAAGAGAAATCAATTGAATAAACAAGCTAAATAAGCTAAATAACCTAATTAAACCAAATCACTTACATAACCCTGCCATAAGTGCTGGACACCTCACAGACTATGAAATAAAAGTTCTTTCAGATTTGACTATAATCTTTCAGATTTGTTTTTGGACTTAATTAGATTTAGAAAGGTCCATCAAGGAGAGCTTCCAGTTTATTTGAGACACTTTTAGCAGGTAGCAGTATTATTGCTTTGTTGAAGACTTTTAAGACTTTTCTTAAGCTTTACTGCTCTGAAATGTGTCTTCAAATATTGTTCTCTCTAGTAACCAATATAAATTGTGCCTTTACCTTCCTCCTACTATTTTCCTCAGTTTATTATGCTTTTCACCATTAAATAATCATCTTTTCATTTTTTTTTTTTTTACCTGATGTGGAAGAACGTAAAAGTTCTGAGTGGCATTTTTTAATTTTATTTTAATGTGCTATCAGGCTATATGTCCTTTCAGGAAAGAAAGTTGAAGCATGCCTCCCACTTAAACTTGAGATCAGTGATCCTAACAATTGACTGGAAACAAAACCTCAACAGAAAAAGTACAAGTTATTATGTGACATAGGACAGGCAAGGATCTTAAGGAGTTTAAAAGGTTTATGGAAAATGTCTGAACTCGGATTCCCCTCTCTGTCATTATACAGAGAATATAGTTAAGCTTAAGACATATATATTGGGAAAGTGCTTACTTATCCCAAATATCTGAAAGTGGCTTTTATCTATAAGACAGGTAAAAGTGGGAAACATGAGCTATAACTTTTTAATATTATTCTGCCATTATTTCTTAAATCTGACCTGGGGAGACATCTAGGGGCGAGAGGTTTATTCTGTCCTCACCGTCCCTGCTAAAATTGCCACCCCATTTTTAATTAATTTGAAATTTTGCCATGTTTATGTTCATTTAAACTGGATTTCGGAATGAATTCCCAGTTTGCTACACTGCCCGCATGGTTACATTGCCAGCACAATACATTACACACTCTCCAAAGATTACTTTATAGTTCTTTGGTCTCCAGAATCAGCAGACTAAAGACAGATTAGACTAGTTAGCAAATTTCAGTGTCTTAGTGTATATTAGACAGTGTCTGACTTTATTTTTTTTCTGTTTTTAATTCTGAGGATCTGAAGGAGGTATATGAGTTGTTAAACTACATTTTAGCACTGCAGATTTTGAGTTGTTTTGTTTTTTAATTGGTAAAGTATTTAAGTATTTTGAAAATATGTGGAAAACAACACTACCCAGTTGCTTCCTATGTTGTAGTCATCTAAAAACTAAACTCTAAAACTCAGAGACTGTTAGCCCTTTAAGCTATGCATATTTATCAGACTATCCAGCATGAAACTATCGCATTCTGTCATACACACAAAGGTAAAGCTGAAAACGAAATAAAAAGAAAGAGAAAAAACACAACTAAGTATTCTTTAGCAGTTGAAAACAAACAAAAAAAGTGATTAAAATCTTGTTTTATGTGTCTTTGTATATGTAGTATATAAAACATGATATGTTTATGACACAGTACCACTTCAAAGCTTCTGCAGTCAGATTAATATTTAGATTGCTTAGAATCAGTTTTAAGCATAATTACACCAGGCTGTTGCTAGGGGAAATTACTCTGATTCCTCTTACTCTTTTTTGGCTATATCAGTTTTTAAAAATAATTTAAAAAATTAAAAAGACTTCCATTGCTGTCCTTACACAATGTGCCTCAGGGAAAGGCAGAGAAGTGTAAGGCATAAATGACTTTCTTCTCCTCCAGCCCACATTCAAGAAAAACCTGTTCTGCAGGGTCTTCCCAGAAGCTTTTTGATCCTAGCACTGTCTTTTTCCCTGCTGTTCTCTCTTTCTCCTGTGACAGGGATGAATCAGCCCCAGTCCTCATTCTTGGGATGGAGAAAATAAATTCTTATCTTGATATCTTGAGATCAGGTCTACTGAAGAAGTAGTACTCGAGAAGTCTTGAGTCAGGTCTACAGAACTATCCTGAATTATCCCTGCTTTGAGAACAAAAAAAAAAAATAGCTTCAACAATAGAAAAACACACAAAAGAAGAAAAAAAGCCAATAAATGTACATGAAAAAATTATTTATTGAATGTTATTATCTTAGTATGAGATGTCAATAACTTTATAATAATCTCTCTGCATCTAGTGGAAACAATTTCTAAGAAAAGGAATCTTTTTCTGGAAGTTTCTTCACATTTACATGGACACACTTCCTGAACAACAGCAGATTAACGAAGACTAGAAAGACTAATAACTGATTTTACTAACATAGCATACTTCTCCTACTTAGAGACCTAATGTAAAGGTCTATAACAGGTTCTGCCAGCAAGGGTGAATCCGCAAAATCCCTAGTCATTGAAGACTACTACTGCCACTACTGCCACTGAAGTTACATAGCTTCCCCAAGCAATTTGTTTTACCAGCAAAATGATTCCTCCAAAATAATAAATTGAACTTTTTGACATTACAGATTTATCAGGGGATAAAGAAATAAGATAACAATAACAATAATAATAGTAATAATACAGAACGCGTGCCAATGACTAGCTAGGCTAAAATGCCAAATGCATGCCAAAAATAGATAGGCTAGCAAAACGTCCAAATAGACTTTCTCTCCTGAAACGACCGCCTTGTATATGAGATGATAGAATATTGGTTCTTATTCTAGATACATAGATACAAGTCACCAATTTGCTTTTTAATGCCTCTTTTTCTCCATCCTCAGTTTCCCCCAGTATACCTTTAAACGCTTCATACAACAACAGTCTTCAATTCATTTATGTGGTGCTTTCAGTCTCAAATATTATTTCAGGCATAGATGTGAATCAGCCTACTTGAAGGAAAAAGTTTTGAAGTCACGCAGGCCGCAGAGTGGAGCACTCAAAATTTAAGAATAAACTTGCTACCATTATAGTTCTCCCACATCTTTAGATTCTTTCATGTCTTTAGGTTATCCCCTTATGAATAAGCACAGTACAGCATGATACATGATCACATACTAGCTTTTTCCAAACAGCCAACGTTTTTGAGACCCCAAGATGACAAGCCCCAAAATATTTTTGTCTCAACTGAATACAGTATATATGCACTGTTTGCAGCAGGACCACTTGCAAGTTCTACAATCACTGTATTTACATTGCCTGGTTTAATACATCTGCCCAAGTCATCTGTATCTGGGGTAGTTCCTCCATGTATCCTGTCCTATTTACAAGAAATTGGCTAGAGTTGCCTGATCCATCTCATCTAAAAGTCAAAAAGAAATATATTTGTGAGTTTCATTGACAATGACATATCCAATGCCCTTGATAAGTTATATCATAATTTAATGCATATTTAGTTTAAAAAATGTTGTTCATCCTCATGAAGGAAAGCTGCCACTGAGCATTAACCACTAACCACTAACTAGCTAACCAACCACTAACCACCGAACCACCATTTACTGATTACTTCTATGTTGGTGGGGACTGCGCCAATGTAAGGAGAGGCAGAGCCATCCCTGGAAACCACTAAGCATGGCCAGTTAGAGGAAGCCTTCTGGCCTGGAAGGCAGGGATCCTACATTATCCAGCATGAAACTATCGCATTCTGTCATACACACAAAGGTAAAGCTGAAAACGAAATAAAAAGAAAGAGAAAAAACACAACTAAGTATTCTTTAGCAGTTGAAAACAAACAAAAAAAGTGATTAAAATCTTGTTTTATGTGTCTTTGTATATGTAGTATATAAAACATGATATGTTTATGACACAGTACCACTTCAAAGCTTCTGCAGTCAGATTAATATTTAGATTGCTTAGAATCAGTTTTAAGCATAATTACACCAGGCTGTTGCTAGGGGAAATTACTCTGATTCCTCTTACTCTTTTTTGGCTATATCAGTTTTTAAAAATAATTTAAAAAATTAAAAAGACTTCCATTGCTGTCCTTACACAATGTGCCTCAGGGAAAGGCAGAGAAGTGTAAGGCATAAATGACTTTCTTCTCCTCCAGCCCACATTCAAGAAAAACCTGTTCTGCAGGGTCTTCCCAGAAGCTTTTTGATCCTAGCACTGTCTTTTTCCCTGCTGTTCTCTCTTTCTCCTGTGACAGGGATGAATCAGCCCCAGTCCTCATTCTTGGGATGGAGAAAATAAATTCTTATCTTGATATCTTGAGATCAGGTCTACTGAAGAAGTAGTACTCGAGAAGTCTTGAGTCAGGTCTACAGAACTATCCTGAATTATCCCTGCTTTGAGAACAAAAAAAAAAAATAGCTTCAACAATAGAAAAACACACAAAAGAAGAAAAAAAGCCAATAAATGTACATGAAAAAATTATTTATTGAATGTTATTATCTTAGTATGAGATGTCAATAACTTTATAATAATCTCTCTGCATCTAGTGGAAACAATTTCTAAGAAAAGGAATCTTTTTCTGGAAGTTTCTTCACATTTACATGGACACACTTCCTGAACAACAGCAGATTAACGAAGACTAGAAAGACTAATAACTGATTTTACTAACATAGCGTACTTCTCCTACTTAGAGACCTAATGTAAAGGTCTATAACAGGTTCTGCCAGCAAGGGTGAATCCGCAAAATCCCTAGTCATTGAAGACTACTACTGCCACTACTGCCACTGAAGTTACATAGCTTCCCCAAGCAATTTGTTTTACCAGCAAAATGATTCCTCCAAAATAATAAATTGAACTTTTTGACATTACAGATTTATCAGGGGATAAAGAAATAAGATAACAATAACAATAATAATAGTAATAATACAGAACGCGTGCCAATGACTAGCTAGGCTAAAATGCCAAATGCATGCCAAAAATAGATAGGCTAGCAAAACGTCCAAATAGACTTTCTCTCCTGAAACGACTGCCTTGTATATGAGATTGAATATTGGTTCTTATTCTAGATACATAGATACAAGTCACCAATTTGCTTTTTAATGCCTCTTTTTCTCCATCCTCAGTTTCCCCCAGTATACCTTTAAACGCTTCATACAACAACAGTCTTCAATTCATTTATGTGGTGCTTTCAGTCTCAACTATTATTTCAGGCATAGATGTGAATCAGCCTACTTGAAGGAAAAAGTTTTGAAGTCACGCAGGCCGCAGAGTGGAGCACTCAAAATTTAAGAATAAACTTGCTACCATTATAGTTCTCCCACATCTTTAGATTCTTTCATGTCTTTAGGTTATCCCCTTATGAATAAGCACAGTACAGCATGATACATGATCACATACTAGCTTTTTCCAAACAGCCAACGTTTTTGAGACCCCAAGATGACAAGCCCCAAAATATTTTTGTCTCAACTGAATACAGTATATATGCACTGTTTGCAGCAGGACCACTTGCAAGTTCTACAATCACTGTATTTACATTGCCTGGTTTAATACATCTGCCCAAGTCATCTGTATCTGGGGTAGTTCCTCCATGTATCCTGTCCTATTTACAAGAAATTGGCTAGAGTTGCCTGATCCATCTCATCTAAAAGTCAAAAAGAAATATATTTGTGAGTTTCATTGACAATGACATATCCAATGCCCTTGATAAGTTATATCATAATTTAATGCATATTTAGTTTAAAAAATGTTGTTCATCCTCATGAAGGAAAGCTGCCACTGAGCATTAACCACTAACCACTAACTAGCTAACCAACCACTAACCACCGAACCACCATTTACTGATTACTTCTATGTTGGTGGGGACTGCGCCAATGTAAGGAGAGAAAAAAAAAAAAAAAGAAAAAGAAATTTGTGCACTTAGAAACTCATTGAAAATTACAAGACTGAGATCAGGACTTAAGGAAAGATCCCGACCTAGAAGAATGCATGATGTAAGGGCTGGGTAAAGATTTTTTTTGTCAGATCTTTTTATTTTAATGTCTCACCCAGCAAATCTGAGTTCTCTCTATTTCAAAAGTTACCTTGTTCCTGTACTCTAATAAAACAGAGCTTTAGTAATTGGAAGCCCTTTGGTGGTTTTTGTCACTCTCTTTTTAAAGCAAAGGTGCAGACGGTTCCACTTCAAGGAATGGTCAAATTGGGGTCTTGCCACAACTCGTTAGGAAAAGAATCAGTGTCTCAGTGTGTGACAGTAGTCATGAAAGAGCTGCTCAGAAACGAAGAGTGTTATCTCTCTGTAGTAACAGTATAGCTTGCATATCACTACCTGAACAGATCCTCATCTTTAACGTATTATCTTCGGCCTCTCCAGGTGATGCAGAAACTAACTGTGATCCACTTCCAATTTCTATAAGTAGGAAACAGAGAAATCCAAATCAGGCAGAGTTTATGGTATATAAAGCAAGTGATTTTACTGATTGCTCCTGTAAAGGTTAGATTTTCTCTTATTTAAAGTGGAGGTCAGCAATAATTATGAGGAATTTGGCTTCGCTGATTTATATTAGTTAATTGGGGCCAGGAAGAGGAGGTTATCAGTGACCTCGAAACCGGTTAAAGTGCCAGATCTACCTTTCATTGCTATGTTACAATGGGGAATAACTCACTGGAGTTGATGGAGTAGCTGGAGTGTGGAAGCATGCTGCCTACAACTACTCTTGGCATACCTATTTACAAACATAGCTGACAGAACTATACATAGTGGATTATCACGCTGGGTTTCTCCACCTTTATAAGAACTTATCTCCTGCAAACACATGTGCATATCATTTTCCTACTACATAGCTTTTTCTGTGTCTGCAGTTTGACAACAAGTTTGTGAGCTTTCATGTTGATTAAAAATTGTGATCCTTTAAAAAATGATTGGTAAAGATATGCTATATATGTTGATATTGAAACCTAATGATAGGCCCCCAAACTGTACATTCTCTTCAGGCACGCAGAGCTTTGCTCCTCAGCCCACCTTGTTCTGTGGAAGGGCAGCTGACTATTGATGTTGACCACTTTTCAAACCAACGGCCCTTAAGAAGGATTGTTTTCCTGATGTATTGCTAGGGCATCCCACTCAGAGTAATGCTGCCCTCTTCATATGCGTCCATACTTATCCATCTCCAGACGCTTCATGGCGTGTGGATTTCCATACCTCCTTACAGGGTTCTATACGCTTACTTTGACTGTACTGAGGTCTTATTCACTGCTCCATCTTCTCTAATCCTGAAAAAAACATTAAAAGGAAGATATCAATTGCCTCAAACAGATGGAAGAATACAAGACTTCTCAGACAAACTTCATTATTTCATAACTTTAGTTACTTCAACATAACTAAATAAAAAGCTTTAGTACTTCATCATCAGCTACTAAAACCATACCAATGACAGCAAGGCATAAGGCTCATTTCATTTTTGCTTCTAAAATATCCTTTTTAAAAAACTTTTTGTCTTCTTTTAGAATAAGCAGCTACAATAGCAATTTTTATGTTTAAAGGCAGATTCCTCTGTTAGAATTCTGTCACATAGGCTCCAAATGGTCAAATTCAACATGCTTCATATGCACACTTGTTAATACATTACAGCAACCTTAACGATGAATAGTAGTTATTTACGAAGTTAAAGAATATCTAAGAAGCAAAGGATTAAGAGGACTAGTGTTTCCAGTACCTCGAGCATTGATTTTAAGGTATTTGATACCAAAATTTACTGTCTGATTTTCTTTATACCTTCAGATAGTTTCAATTTCATCTGCTATATTGACTGCATGTGCTTGGAGACATGGAGGCAAAGACATATTGGAAATTACAAGAGGACTAATATGGCAAATTTTTTCTCTGTGTTAATGTGAAAAAGAAAACTGCTATAAAATCGTGCACCACTATTGAATACAGAATAGACATCTTCCACACTGAAAGCAATGGAAATAAACTCCAATAAGCTTTTTAGAACAAATACTCTGTTATGGATACATTATTTGCATCTGTCATCACATGCATGAAAGATACCTGATCTTCTTTTAATGTAGCAGCCATTCTGAACAACTTTGTGAGCAATCCAGTATGCCTTTGAACATACATATTTGGATTAAGGTACCTTTGGACCCTGTTCATTAGTTATTATGTCACTTCCCAGCCAGACAGCTAAAGGATCCCTGGATTATTTCCTAATGAATAAAGCTTTTTCTAAGAAACACTGTTCCATAAACTAAAGCCTTTTTTCTCCCACTCTTTGCAGAATAACAGACCCTAACCATGGTCTCTGCCAAGTAATTTAGCACACCAGCAGTTATATTAATATTTACTTTCTATTTATCTAAATCATACATGCACTGAAATAATTCATGGTGGCATTGTACCAGTTCTTGCTAAACAATAATTACTGAAACTGACACAAAATAGTTGATTTGTAGGTGGGCTTACTCCTTAAATGGATCTTATTAATGGAAAGGACTCTTGATTCATGAGTGTAGTTTAATGCAAAGCAATTTTATGCCATGGTAAATTACCATCACAACAGAAAAAAGTGATGAAGCCATGTTATGCTCAAAATTAATCAAAACTATCTTGAAAGCTTCTTGATTTGCAATCTAAAATACAAATCGACAGAAATAAAATCTTAATATAAAACAGCACAAAGCTAAAGCATCTGCGTATTTGGCATCTAAGCACTAGTAGCATGTATTTTATGGGAAATTAAAGTTTGTAGATAAAAACTAAGGCTATTTAAGTATTTTATAAGAGCTCTTAAGTGGTGAAAGCTCCCCTCCACGCACATCAAATTTACCCTTGTTTTCTTCTAACAAATTGTACCAATACTTGAAAAACAGTTTAAAATTGTCAGATAT
This sequence comes from Tinamus guttatus, assembly GCF_000705375.1. The sequence continues at coordinate 374,075 of NW_010583430.1, forward strand.
GCCAATCTGTCTCTACCACTAGTGTTTGCAATACACATGCCTCCTGCAGAACTAGGAATTTTCACTTCAGTTTGTACTTTGCTGTACTTTTCACAGCAGACATTTCTATCAGAGTTGGAAGGCCCATTTTTTGAAATAACATATGATATAATTTCCCTTTATCCCTTACTTACAGATTAAGAAACATCTTAATGAAGCTTGTGGAAATATTGGCATATATAAAAGTAAAAATATATCTATATTTTCATAGAATTTATTCTATAAAAAAATTCAGTTTTACTGCGACAACAGCCCTGATGAAACTCCAAAAATAGCCCTGATGAAAATAATTTTTGCTTGTTTTGCTGCCATCTGACTTTATAGTAGCTTTGGAGGGGGCTCCTGCACATTTCTGGAGGGAGGGTTTGGTACAGTGACTCCTGTGTATAGCCTGGGCTTTCCCATATGCCTGGGGAAACAGAAATTCTGGAACAGAAATTACAGGCAGATAAACTCCAATATAGTTTGCACATACAAAAATCAGGGATGCATTCATGAACAATACTTAATCCCTTATTTCTCTTTTTCTTAGTGTTGTTCAACTATGTGAGACTAATGATCATCACTGCAGATCATTCAAACACAGTAATGATTGATACCATAGAAAAGTCCATGAGAAAATAATTCATCCTTAGAGCAGGCTAAATGGAAAATAAAGCACTGGACCACATGTTGACCAATGAAGATAAAATTATTAAAGCTTCCTCTCAAGTGAATATTAGATTAGGACTGTGGAAAGAAAGAGGGAGTCCTATCGAAGGAGAAAATAATATATGATCCTATAGTCAACTGAAGTACTATGCAGAATCCAAATTAAAGTTATATACATCACTCTACCATCTTTCATCACCCAGTTTTTATTGTTTTGCTTTCCAAACTTAAGGTGTTTTTTTAATGTAGTTTGTTCATAGAGAGGGTGTGGTTTAATTCTGATTTCTCTCTACACTATTCTGATTAGCCTGAAATGCACTAATTGAAATCTCCTTTCTAAATAATGCTAATCTTTACTGTTAAAAAGTTCAGATACAGACTTGAACGCCACAACAAGTTTGTTTACTTCTGCCTTGTTTGTGTGGACATAGAAATAGCTCCTGCCTTTCCTTCATAGAAGATCCTGACTAGGAAAAAATGAATTAACATGGTACCCACCTAATACATACCATGCTAAAGAAGACTTTGTACTACATTTTGCATTCGGAAAATAGATACACAAAGAGAGTAACAGGGTTTAAAGAAAGCAATGTCACATGAAGGGAAATCTTGACTGAGGAAGTCAGTGTAAAAGAGAAGTCCATTTCAGATATGTGGGTCACTTTGTTCCAGAAAAAATATACTGTTTTTTTTTCTCTGATTTGTTAAAAAAATGAAAATGGAATCTCTCCATGGCCTTTTTAGTAATGGTCGTTCAGCAAATGTAAAGAATGGTGGTGAAGGAGAAAGGGGAGAAAAAAGAAAGACCTCTGGGCCATGATCCTAATTGAAGTTTTATTATAGACTCTTTCACCTCTCCTACAAAACTGGCATCCAAGTAATTACTGACACATGTAGAAAATTAAAATATGGTAGGGCTTCCAGACTGAAAAGGAAATTTTATTTTCAGATTTTTCTTTCATGATCATTTAAGGCATAAACAATCATATCACAACTCATGCGTGGCATCAAAGGACCCACCACCTTTGAAGAGAGAGTGCTAAAGCTAGTAAATACTTTTAACAAATCACTTATGCATTAGTTTAATTTCAAAGCACTGTACAACTGCTTCTAACAAATTGGTGCTGCTCCTTGAATGTGTGTAGAGTCTCTGGCCTTTCTCACCTAAAGCAAAACTTCCCACTTGACCTTTACTTCAAAGGAAAGTTAAGGCATTATATACAGCTGCTGCTCTCCAGAAGCCTTAAACAAGTTAGCAGCAGCTGTTTTCCAGTGACTTAATTTATTCACTTGATATCCTGCCTACTTTTAGTGTTAAAACTGAAATAGTACCTGTAGGGATCACAAAAAAGAAGAAAAAAAGGAAAGAGAAAAAAAAAGAAAAAGGAAAAAAGAGCAAAAGGAAAAAGAAAGAAGGCAAGTTAAAAGAGTTTAATTCTGATTAAGCCATGAGTGTTACACCACACTTGAAGCAAATTAAACCAGCCAGTCTGGGCACTGTTCGCAGTGTAACTGCAACAGCCCAAAACATGTCACTGCAACAGCAAAGTGAGTAGACTGAAATGGCTTGTGCATGTTTATGTATTGAAGATCTGCATGTTCCAGAATCACGGAATCATTATGGTTGGAAAAGACCTTCAAGATCATTGAGTCCAACCATGAAGCCATCACCACCATGCCTGCTAAACAATGTCTGCAAGCACCTCATCTACACGTTTCTTGAAGACTGCCAGGGACAGTGACTCCAGCACTTCCCATAGGCAGCCTGTTCCAATGCTTCACCACCATACAGAAATTTTTCCTACTGTCTAATCTAAACCTCCCCTGGAGCAGCTTGAGGCCATTTCCTCTTGTCCTATTCTACCTTTGTTAGTGTATAACTAGAAATCGCTCAATACATCTTTGAGAAAATGCAAACATGATCTACAAACCGTCTTTCCAGATCGTTGGTTTCTTTATTGAATTCTCTTTTAAAAAAAATAGGTACAGCAAGAGTCCCTACCACAACCACTGTACTCTTTCAGGAACAAAAGTCTTCCTATTTTGAAGGGAGATACACAAGTAGTGTGTGATTACCACATGATTATCGCTAATGAAACTGGCACTAAGCAGGGTTTATCTAAAATGCACGTTTTTGTCTTACCATATATTATTTTTACAGAAATCCTGCTATTATAGTAACTCTAGTCAAAATACACCCTAGTTTTTCTTCAAAAAATGCAGTACAACTGCATAGAAATTTTTTGAGTGCTCTGATTTGGTAAATATCTATACCTGCCTCAAACAGTTATATGAAGTGTGAAACTGTAGAACATTACGTCTCTGGTATATTATCATCAAAGAAATAGTGACTACACAAATAGAAATATAGATATTTCTTCTGAACTCCAAGAGAGAAAAAAAATTAAAAAAGAGAAATAATTCTTCTTCTGTCAGGAAAAATAAGATTTCTTACTATTTACGTTATATTATGTTATCAATGATTCACATTTCTGTGGCTTCCTTTCTAGTAGTGGCCTTCAAAATTAGAAATGATGGGTTGTGATAGGGAAATTAAACCCTTAGACAAGACAGACACATATTAACTGCAGAAGTTACCAGCATCTTGTTATCAATACGCTACATTATATTATTGGTGACAAATCCAGCAAAAAATACATTTAAAAGGCCTTTTTAAAATTAAAACTGCTTTTAGAGAAGCACAGATAATAAGACCAGTTAAGCAATACAGACAGTAGTTTTGTTTCTCTTACACTTTACTATATGTGCTGGGTAGCAAAGAGCTCTTTTTGATCAATCACATAAAAGAAATAATAGTAAAATAATTGAACGGGAAAGGCACCCCAAAGTCTCTACATTTTGCTCTAACTATTAAATAGCAAAAAAGAGAAACTTCTGTTTTCATCCTTTGCAATCAGTGTCACCTGCTCTCATCCCACATACAAACACCTATGCACACACACAAACACATGTACATACCTAAAATTAACTGGAAGAGAATTTGATACAATATCGACTTGAAAAGCCAATGCAATCCTCTAACAATGGTTAAAAAAAAAAAAAAGGCATTGGAAAACTCTCTGTGTCATAAAACCCTGTATCAATAGATTTTGTATCAATAGATTTTTAGTGGAACCAGTTAAATAAGCAACAACATTTTTTTTCTGGAAAAAAGCAGCCATGAGAGTCTTCTTTGCAGGCATTCAGAGCACATGCTGTGAATGCAATAGTGTTCACTTTTCACTTAGTCTTCCATTAAAAAAGAATGTTAAAACTACCCGGTCAGAGAACAGAAACTCAAGTAATCAACCATATCCTTCAATCAAATACTATAAACAATTTATGAAACACAAGGGCATGAAAAAGTATATGCTTTTTTAACGGACTCTAGCACATACAAATTATTCAGTGAATCCCTCACTACGTGCTTATAGAAAATAGTTCACAAAAGGTTTTCTGTGCAAGGAAATAAAGGCTAAATTAATCTTGCTTGTTTCTACTGCTACAAAACAACACAATTTAAGAGCTCCAACACCTTTCCAAGGAAAAGAGACCCTGCCAAGTTCAGTCTGTGCTACAAAAAAGCTGATGAAAGAAAGGCCACAGACTACTAAACTTAATAGGCCAGATCGCTACATACAGTAGGCCAAATTTATTTCCAGTGTCATCCCATCAGAGTCACACCTGAGACTAATTTAGTCTGTTGCCTGTGCAGACCAGCACCAGAATGAATGCATCAACCCTTTAAACCTGAAGTGTCACTTCCTTGACACATTCACTCCCTAGCACTGAAGCTTCCTTAAATCAGGAGTGACAGGTTAAGCTTACTAGTGAATATTTTAAACAACAGATGCTTGAGAAATAATTTGTTGCACAGGAACAGTTTACTTTTTTAATGGCAATATAGTGAGAACAACAGTGGCAGCTTCACTCACGTCTGTGCGGGCCTGTGTATGGAGCCACTACCCTGCCTCTCCAAGCAACAAAGAACTTAAAGATCAATAATGGGAAGCTACTTCAGAAGGTTTTCCATCTGCTTACAGCAATACACAGCACACAGAAGGTTAAAGCACAGGATGCTTAAAACACATGGTTGAAGATCAAAACAAGTTATGGATTCTTTCTTCTTGCATCAGATGGATTCTGAGTTTACCTGCTGAGGTCCAAAGGCTGTCTGGAGAAATGGTACATGATGCTTTGAAATGTGAATAAAAGTTACTCTCCCACGATATGTCAGCATTACCCACTGTGTTGATAATAAGCAAGTAATATAGCTCCATGTTTTATTTAATAGCCCTGACTTTTATTGCCATCCAATATCCACCTAAGCATTTTTATTTACTTACTTTTTTATATAGCACAATAAATGTAAGATCATGGACACAATGGTGGTCGTATTATCAATAGTTTAGAAAATAGAACAATTTCCTCAAAAAAAAAATATGGACCAATATTATATTCTGCTGTTTTTGGTTTTGTTTTAAACAAGATGTTAAACAAACCTCCAGGATTTCAGAGTTACTTTATTTATCCAAAATTATTTTAATTTGAAATACAATCTAGTTGGTAGAAAGTGAAATGATGTATTTTAAAATTATACGAATTAGTATTTTGGTTGCTGAAAAATGAATTATTTTCTCCCATTTGACATCTTGAAATTGCTTTCAAAATTCAGATGTTTTTATGATTTCAAATAAGGATTTTTAAAGTGCTAATGTTTTTTGAAATTTTGAAAATACATACAGAGACTAAATAGCTAGCACTTCATGCCTTGCAACAGTTACAGCCATTCATCTCCTTAGAGCTGGCAAATGTGAGTAGGTATTAGTTAGAACTGAGGAGAAAGTTTTAGTATCTCCATAGTGTTAAGACTGTTGTAATGGGAAAAAAAGACCTCATCAATAAGGAAAAAGCTGAGAATCAGTGGTTGAGGAAATGCTAAGATAACACGAGGAAATATCTGAAATCAGGGAGTATACACTATTATGGAAAACAAAACAAAACATAAAAATTTTGAACATGGCTACCAAATTGAGAGACAGTTGTATCTCTGTTGTCTGTTCAGCTGGAATAGATACAGTCTGGATGTGTAAAGAAATTCCAATACAATCTTGAAATGAAAAACTTTAAGAAAAAAAAATTTATGCCTCACATTGAAATCCAGAGAATGTCGCAAGAGAACTCTAGGATTGTTTTGGAATTATATGAAAAGAAAAAAAATGTTGTTTATTTTCTAACCTCCCTTAAGCTAAGCTCCTCATATTCTCTTGGTCTGGTCAAAATAAAAATAGTTTTGAAAATAAAAGCAAGTTGCTCTCAAAAGCCTCCCGAAGTGTGACCCATGCTCTGCACAAATTGAAGTCAATGATTCAATGATTCTAGCTTGATGCAAAAAATAAATAGATAAATAAAGAGTGCTTAAAGCTTAGAAGAGGCTCAAACAGGTTTTTTGAAGGAGTAGCAAGTGAGTTTTAGAATAATCATAGCTGGAAGCTCTTCCATATTTCGAAGACAGATCTCTGAACCTAGGATGAATTTGGTATATAATGAAGAACAGGCAGAAATGCTTCCCAATTCCATGGGGGCATTTGGCTGTCTCTCAGAAAACACTGGACAACAGCGTGAGTAAATGCCAGGATCAAGTCCTCTCTAAAAGCAGTGCTTCTGCTTTTAAGGAAACTATTTTTGAAGTCACCCTTAGGGAAATTTGCCACTTGGTACCTGATGTGGAGTTACCTAAAATTCAGTTTTGCAGATCTCTCCCTATTCACACCTCTTCCCCATGCGGTTTACTCATACTCATCATGCCAAGATTAATGTGTTGATTATGAGCACGAAAATTTAAGATACGCCTGCTCCAAATTTAAGAGACAAAATCTGTGGCGGTATTAGTAAGGATATTATTATTACGCGAAAGCAAAGCAGATCTGCTAGCTAAAATCAAATACTGCAAAAGAGCAAATTTAAAGAAAGAGATGAGGAAAAGTATCTCTGAAGAGATTTCTGAAGAGATCACTATTCTTCAGTGGACGCTGGAAACGAAGGAGTTCAAAAAGGGTCAGCTTCACACAGTGACTAAGAATCAGTGAGCACTGTGGTTAAGCGCAAGTTAAGCATAGTTTCCACACAAAACAGATTTCAGCAGCATCTTGGCATTACTTTTTTTATTATTCTGACCAAAAATACTGTTACAATCAATGATAGCGTAATACATTTTCAAGATCTATAAACAACTTGGCAATCTTTGCTTCAACTGTCTGAAGGTCATAGAAAACTCCCATTTAACCATGTTGCTGTAAGAGGACTGCACTAATATATTTCACAACACTGGCTGTGGACAATTTGGTTTGGAATTCATTAATACTATACTTCTCAACCATAGTATTTACAACAAATTCTTTGAATTTTTTACACTTCACATTGAAACATATGCCCATTTGTCACATTTGTTCAAAACACGGAAGAGAGAAAACGTTTTTTCACTCAAGCTTCCCATGAATACCCATTAGACACATGCTGGAATCACGCTACTCAATCTAGCCAGTATCTGAAACTCCATAGAACCACTGTTGTCCAGGACAATCTTTCACATGAAGAATGGCCTATATTTGTGTAGACTGATAAAATAGTTTTGCCTGGTAATTTTTTGCTGGTAACCCTGTTTCCAAATATATTGGATCAGATTAATTGCTAGTACATCTCTTACATACTTTCTGCTTTCTTGTCAGCTCAGCATAACTGATATAGTCATTTTATAGCCTAATATTAAAAGTACTACCTGCATAATCTCAGTAAAAATGAACTGGTTTAATACCCCACTAACAATTATGTTTAACGACCTGTCAGGCAACCATCTTTTAATCCACTGATTACGTGCCAGGTTGATTTGGTATCATTCAGTTGTCTTAAACATTGAGGCGCAAAGTCAATTGCTCATAGAAATTTAAGATAATTGTATCAATATTATCTTTGCTAAGCAGAATAACCTTCTGAAAAAACAGCATCAAGGTAGTTTGACATACTATATTTTTCAGACACCCTTGATGACTGACATTCATAATGCTGATCTCCCTAGCTTCTGGTCTAGCATCACATGTTATTTTTTCTTGTACTGACATGATGGAATCATAAATACCACAGTTATGGAGATTATCTTTTTGAAATACTGGTTACCATCTTGTGCCTACTATTTGGACCTGCTTAATAAAATACATCTATCTTAAGTATTAACTACTAAACACTCTTCAAAAGTAATTTTAAAATATGAATTTTTTCATCAGCCTGTGATTACACAACCTAGTTTTAATGCAAATAAAGACAAATGCATCTTTTCAGAAAAAGCTTTTCAGCATGGTCATTAGCAATTTCACCCTTTTTATATAATAATGGACAATTGTGTTTTTAAAGGCTATCTCATCCTATTAGTGTAAGCTAATAAAAACTCATGTGAATGGTAAAAATACTCATAGAAAGTAGAAAGTCCACTGAAAGCTTAGCTGTATTGATTATTGAAAATAAGGAAATTCTAAGGGTGATAATCTGGCTCAAATCTGATGAGTCAATTGCCTCTCCATCACTATTTTTAGCTATTTTTATTTTTCATTCAATTTCTCCAGCCCTGAAATATGCTTGGCTTGTAAGTCTTTTGCAGCATGAACCATCTTCCCAGTATTGTGTATGCTTAATGCAATAGTGCATATGAAGAATTATTATTAGTTAAACACAGTACTCTGAACTCTCAATCATATTCCTTTATTAGGTATTCTAAGATGACAACCTTAGATAAGGACTCTAAAAAAGATGTTTCAAGATCAGTTCCTACTTTTCAAAATATAGAAGGAGATTTCATGGTCTTCACAAGAAGTATTATTTGCTACTAATACTATATTACTTTTTAAGAGTACAAAGATCAGACTTAGCAAGGAATCATCCCAGAGTTCTCTAAGAGCGTATGAAGCACTATACTTGTGTCTTGAATCAGCCAGATCTATTCCAATAAGCTAGGCTTGCTGGAGCTGATCAGAAGAATCTTTTTTTTTTTTTTTTCTGTTTTGTACTGCAAACATTATTCCTATCCTTAAGTTTTCTACTTTTTACTTTTAAAAGGAGCACTCGCAGATTGTATCCTTTTGATTTTATTTATAGACTAGACTAGCATGAGTCACTTATTGGCATGAAAACAACAGTTTAATTCCTCTGAATCCTTTAACTTACCATCTAATTTTGTAGTCCAAATAGATGCTGTTGCTGAGCAACACTATACCTTAATCTGCAGCAAGATATTGTAAGATATAGTTTCCTGCAAATCTTCTTTTATGGAAACAACATAAGATGTTTATAACAACACTAATTTTTAATAGTTAATGGGTTTTGCGGACACTGGGCATAATGTCTGCTATAAAACTAATCCTAGATTTGCATACACAATAGCATAATAAAATCTGCTCCTGCTAGTCCATAGTGATTTTCCAGGGATAGTAATTTCAACATTAACAATTTTAACTGCCCAGAGAAAAATATATAGCACCTACCAGTTCCTTCAAAGTATTCATAGAGCAGGTATAATGAGGTGTATTTACAGTCAGATTAATGCCAGTGTTTCTTTTTTTTTTTCTGTTTCTTAGAAAAAAAGAATTGTGCTTTAATAGATACATGTATTTTTCCAGAATAATTTTTTTTTAAAAAACTTAAACTGTAAAAAACACTGAAAAGATAGACTTTGGGGGGAAATGTTGAAAACTCCTTCCCTATGCCAATAGTAACTGGAAAAAGGTATGATGAAGCATCTTTGCCAAATAGGTTGATAATGGTGCATAGATCATAATTTTTCTAATTATTAATATAGATGAAGTTAAGAATAATGCAAAAAGGCAAATTATATACTTAAGAAAAGCAACCTAAGCATCCTTATGACAAGCTTAATAGAAACGATGTTCATTCTCAGCAAAGATTACTTGAACCATTATTGTTCAAGCTACTGAAAATCATGTCAATAACTTGAACAGACAAACACAAAATTCCCTACCATTCTCTGTAACTTTATCCACAAGCTCAAGTAAAGCCACATGAGCTCCTTGGCCTCATTCTGTAGTCCATCAGAGAAAAGCCTTCCTAGATCTATCTTCTCTCACAGCATAGTGTGGCAAATAGATACATGTATGCATTATAGAAACATGTAAGTTTTTCCACGTATACACTAAAAAGAGATTTTATATAAGGTCCTTTACCTAATTTTTGCACTGTATAGATCTTCTGCTTCTGGCCAGTGCAATACATTAAGAAATACCAGGATCACTGACAGCAATGAATTTAACCAGCATGGCAACCCTTGGAATCCAGTCCCCACATTTTTCAGGTCATATAAACACAGAAAAGATGTTAAATAATAAGGTACAGAAATGGATGCTTTAGTATCATAATTTCCTGACTTTTCTCTCAAATTCAAACAATTATTTTCAGAGATAAAACAGTGAAGTGACATATGCAAGAAAGGAATCACACAAAACCTTTCTTAATTCTGGAATGCTGGTAAACATCCCTAAAACACTGCTTCCATAAGGACTTAGGCTATTTTTGTAAAAGACCTACTATATCTAGTCTTTTTACACAAAAAAAGTTACTGCAATTTTGAAACCATTTGGCATGCTTTACATTATGTAAATTAAATGAGGAGGATAATTGTCAATAATATATAATGCCAGATTACAATTGCCATATTGCCTTGCATTATATTAAAATACAATGCATTTTCCAGTCTTGCATATTGCCCCAAGAAACATGCCAGTCATTTATTAAATTACAGATTGCAATCTGTGGGGAGAGCACAGAGCTTTACTAGGGACAAAATTTCATGAAACAGCACAATTTACATACCAAACTCATTGCTGCTATAGCACATAATCAAAATCTCTCGTAAGACTTGTTGATGGTTGCACAATCAAAAGCTTGTTAGTCCCATCATTCCCCTCCTGGTCTTACTCACCACTTACATGGTGTGCTGCAAGCCACCTTCAACATATTGCAAGGTCAGGGAGCAGAGACACAAGACTGGTGAGGGCAAGAATGGCAGAGAACAACCATTCCCCAGTGTAAGAAGCAGAACAGGCTCTGACAATACTGTTCTGAGGAGACAGAAGCATTATAAAACAGAAATGCACCTTTGTTCTCCTGCACAGATCTATCCCCATGTAAAAGGGCAGCATAGTAGGATGTTATATTTTCGCGTGTTTTCAAATCTGCTGACTTCAATGTGCAGGAAGTTTCATGTGCAAACGCATACATATGGATTGTGAGACACCTTCCTCCATTCCAAGTCAGTATGTTTATCATTATCTGGCACAACACTTATAAGGTACATACAAATAAAGGTAGGCAAGAGGAAACAGTTTTCCTTATAGGAGAATATGCTTCTGTAGTTGTCTGGGATTATACGGAGCATTTAGCCTTAGTTTAACCAATCTTAGTGGCTTGCCGCACTTGATCCATGCTACAGGGAACTGTTACCACTCAAGTAACATCAGAAGTGTAAAAGAAAGAACCCCATCAGCTCTGTATTTCTACCTCTAGATTGCTTTAATTAAGCCAATTATTCTAGATCTAACTTATAATCAGATGATTGGATTTGTCCTTTGATAAAGAAAGTTATCAGGAGGAAGCGCACACCCTTAGAGCAGACTGAGATCATAGGCTATAGCAGATGCGAGGGCAAGCATGAATCTTTTTATTTCCCCTCTTTTCTCATCCTTTCATTCGGATTCTGTACTAAATCCTACTGGCAATCCCCTTGCAACATTTTCCAAATTCACTCATTCTGCTCTCTGCCCAAAACAAAACAAAACAGAACAGTCCTTGTCAGCTTATGGTTATCTCTGACCTTGACCTTGATTTCTGAAAGTGTCCCCTACCTTCCAGATGTAAAACTGATCAGCTTTCCGTAGTGTACCACTTTTTCCATGGGGCCAGCCTGAAGAGAGCAGGAAATAATCTTTTTTATATTGTTTTGCTGATATCAGACCAATAAGGTTTCATTTATAAAGTCAGGTTACTGTGTTCTATATCTTAGAGAAAATCCACATACAGCTTTGAGGTACAGGGAAACAACTAGATGAAGGCGTTTCTGGCAAAAAAAGAAGCACTTGAAACAATTCAGAACAGCATGTAGCACTTTTTTTACAATAAAAATATTTTTATCTCACCTATGATTCATGCTCAGTGGAACAACTCAGCAGCAGATGATATGACTTCAGGTACCAAAATGCTGGATTTAGTATTCTCCCTTCCCACAGCAGCAGCATATTCCTTCTCCTTCCACCCTCCAGGTCCCTCCTTACTGCAGTCAGACCAAACCCTCCTTGCTTACACCTTCCTGCTTACAGGGAAGGCAGACTCCCATTTTCACTCTCTGCCTCCATGCTACTGCTGCAGTTGTCCAGCTCAATATTCCTGCATCTGTGGGGCTGCGGCTCTCAATAGGATTCTATGGTAAAGGGTCCTACAGTTGTTCACCAGATCTTTGAGACTGTTTTGCTTGTTTAAAATGTCTTGCTTCAGGATCTTCCTTCAGGATCTTCAGGCTGACAACTGTTCACTTGCTCTGAGAAATAGTTTTGGTTATTTGTTCCAAATTTGCCATACCAGTCATGATTTTGAAGACCTCTATGACCTTCTCCCAGAGTAAAGAGCCCTGAGCTTTGCAACCACTGTTTTTAAGAAAGCCAGCATATACTATTCTTTTGTGAACTTTCCTGTAGCTGTTATATCCTTTGAGATAGGGGACAGAAATGGCACAGTACTCGAGATGTGCGGTGCCACAGATACACTGGCATAATGGTTATGTCTTTTCCCCAGTGCATACCACACAAATCTTAGTTAAATCATTAAATCATTAGTTTGGGCCTTTTGATTTGTCTGAATGAATGTATTCAGAGGATTATTCATGTTACTTCAAGATCTCTTTCCTAAGAAGAAACATTGCTTAAGCTCTAAACTTCTGTGTGAAGAGTTGGCATTATTTTTTTCTCCTATATACATTACTTGGCATTCACTTTGATTGGTAAAGCAGCAGATAATTCAGCAGTTTGAGCCTTGTCTGTTATTAGTCATCATTATCAAATTTAGCAATTTTGCCCATTTACTGATTTTCATGATTATGAGTTCATAACTGTGTTCAGTACCATAAATACCACGTCTTGATATGCACTTGCTAAGTTTATCTGACAAACTTTTTGTTAAAGACTTTACAATTCATTCAGCTCTCATTTTAAATTGAAACTAGATACATTTAAATTAGAAATGGGATACAATTTAAAATGAAAAAGCAATTAGCCAACCGTTTGGGCAATTTACCATCAGAGAACTTATTAAGGCTACTAGTGGACTCTTTCTGTCCTTAGCAATTTTAAAATTAAGAGTGGAAGGGGATTATTTTTTTCTTTAGTGATCTATTTCAAAGGAGAGGTAATTCAGGGAAATTATAAGGGCCTGTGTTATTCCAAAAGTCAGACCATATGTTGTGCGTACAATCTGTTACTCAGTGTCAACAAAGATGGAATTCATGAGGCTTGTCAAATCAGTGTTAACTCCCAAGCCTGCAGATAGGCGTGGTAAAATAGTACATGGAAAATCATTTATGCAAATGGCATAGTGGGACATATGATAACAAAATTGCAACTAATAGTGGAAATGCATCACAGATTCTTGCCAAAATAATTCTGAACCATCCAAAAATTTCTTGTGCAATGCTGTGCCTAATCACAGAGTATGTTAAGCATCAACCAAATTATTCTGACTTACTGAATTGAGTATGGACCTCTGTTGTAGAAGAGCTATCAGAATAAGCCTCCACTAGAAAGTGACTACAGGCAGCTGTTAGCCCTTGTTTTCTATGCTGGGTTGAGCTTGCCTCTGTCAGCAACCAAACAACATGACAGAAACATGTGGTCTCGACTGGGAAAGCAGCTGTACTGTTGAATCCTGAAATAGACAGGCGGCAAGTCCCAGGCAGGATGCTGGACTGCTCCCCTGATGCTTTTGAACAGGTCTTTCCACATCAATTAGGGTATGGTCTCCATCCTTCCATACATTAGGACAAAGGTGTTTGTTATTTTCACATACTTCCCCAGCTACACTTTCATTTTAATCGTAAGTTTAATACAGGTTTAGTTTATTGTTTAACAATTTAGTATCAACTTAAATTTCCTTTCTTTCCTTTTTTTTTAAAGAAAATTTTAAGTAGAAACCACTGCAAACCACTGCAAAGGACTTTTTTCCTCCTCCCTGATGACTCCCGTCTCACCTTCTGAGAAGTAAGCTCTTGTCTATAAAAGAGCTTACCTCTAATATTATTCGCATTATAATTCATTTGAATCTCAGATCTGAACCTTTTAGAAAGTCTAAAATATAAAGGTAAATATAAAAAGGTACATAAAACTCTTCCTCTATAAAGAGAAAGTTCTCCTGAGGGCAATATCCCCTTTTTCTTATCTGGCATCCTGTCCTTCCTTTTCTCTCATTCACCTATCATGGTCTATTTTTGTTATCTGTTGCTATCTAACTTAGATTGCAAGCTCCTTAGGGCAAGGACCTCGTCTTCTTACATGTCTGTTATGTGCCATGAACACCTCTAGCACTAAACAAATAATAAGCTCTGCAGACTCAATTTAGTATCCATATCAATCTGTGGTGAAGGCTCACCATGCGCTCGGAGTGTGAGGCTCATTTCTATCTCTTAATGGCCGATGTCGGACAAGCATGAATATAGATCCATAATTCTCAGGCTTCTGCTAGAGCAAACTTGC
>NW_010583430.1:388602-505241 GCF_000705375.1 Tinamus guttatus
CAGTTAACATTTTCTTACAGTCAAAATTCACTGCGCAGATTTCTTTAGATAGCCCCCTTGGTTCTTTAGAGTCATCTGTTACTAACAGAGTATTCAGTTTGAGTAACCAGTAGTTCTCCTTCCAGCAATCTCTTAGTCCATAAAAGAAGCTAGAAAGGACTGCTAAAATGAGAAAATAAAAACTGTCTGTTTAAGTCACTCTGTTTTCTAACAGTTGTTTTCTTTTTGAGAGTAAAAAAGCGACTCTCTCAGCCATTTAGAAAATGCTTCATTATTAAGCAGCAACATTTCTACTTACCAGAAAAATATTTAGAGTAAGTTAAATGACTGAAAAACAGTATTAGCATACTTACCTTACTGGGAAAACTGCTATTATATGAGACATTTTAGTTCTTTTTAGCAAAGTATTCTCTCATCGTTTCCCCAGAAACAGAATTTCAAGCATGCTAAGCTACCATAATATTTTCAAGCAAAACAAATGAATACCACACCTTTTCACCAGAATACCCTGAACCCTCTGACATTTGGGTGTGTGACAGGTTGGTGATGGGGAGGGAATAATGGGAACTTGAGATTCTCCATCGAAAATTGACTGTGTCACATTGGAGTGATTTTGATGTGGCAGCCCTTTCAAGCTCTCTATAAAAGAGCTTACACTGTCTCGGTTGTCACTATGATGCATGTACGATGATTTTGCCTACAAGGTTTAGGCTTACATCATTTAGTGTCACAGACCAGAAGTGAGGGTGGGAGGATTTGAGGGAAAGAAGACCTAATGAAAAGTTCTGTTTCCATTTGTTTCCAGTTTCTGTGTGCTGGGTTAAACACTGCAATTCTTTCTCCAACAATATTGACAGTGAATGTAGTATTTCAGAATGATTAAAGTGATTAACCCAACATTTAGCATCATTTCCTCTCTCCCAAAGCTGGATAAGTAGATCTTCAGAACAAATGTGGAAGACTTGGCCTGGTGACTTCTTGCTGACAGTTTTACTACTTCCTAGATATGTTCTTTACTAAATACAGGGGTGTCTGGGCGTGTACACCTCTCATCTCCACACCGATCTGGTGGAATTCATTATTAACAGAGCACTAGAGCCTCAAGCACATTTTGGAAAGTCCCTGTCTGCCAGAACTGCAGCTTTATTTCTTTAGTCAGGTGAGCTGTCATTGCAATTTTCCTTCAACAGTTTCCACAAGTGTCATCATTACACAACCACGGTTTTTCTTTCTGATAGATGAGGTTAGGCTACGAGCCAATACTTAAGAAATACTACAAAGGGCCGTAACAGCTACTGGGTAATGTGCTCTGTAGACTCTGTAGCAGAATAAATTTTTGTTGATATATATTAATGGATTTTGAAGGCTAGGATTATAGCAAAGCCTTTATTATGCAATCAGTAAAGTGAAAAGCATGTATACACTACACAAAATGGCTGGCCTTAATGAACACACTAGTGTTTGTCGCAGCTGAAGAATGGGGAGTAGGAGACGGTTTTAAGTCTATAGGTCTCATGAGGAAAGAGCGCTCAATAACTTACTAAGATGCAGCAATTTATTATTTTGAAAACTACTTTGTAAAAGTGACAAGACTAAATTATTCTGTCAATAGTGCCAAGTTAGCTTGTATCATGAATGAAATATATAAAAGCACTCAATGACCTGTTTATCATGTTGTTTGCCACTTGATACGTGACAGCTGTTGTCACCAGCACCCTCTTTATTTTTTTTTCTTGCTTTAAGAGCACTAATTAATACATTACTGTGATGATTTAACTGCAGTCATCACATCCAAGCTTGTTGACAAATTCAGAAAATTGGCTGCTATATATTTGCTAATGACATCATGCTGTTTACTTGGTCACTATGGGATAACATAGTTTATTGAGTTCAACAGCCTTTCTTAGAAAGCTTTGGGAATGGACAACAATGGTCAAGAGTCAAAACTGTCTTTTAGTACCCTGATAGTTGCCATGACCCTGAATGTGTCTTACCTATTATTAATAAAAATAAATAAATAAACAACAAAGAAACATAAACAAAATTGGAAAATTTGAAAAATGGAAAAAGAGAGGAAAGTAAAGATAAAATGTTGTACCTATACCACAACCAGTACTTTGTTAAACATTTTCTCTGTGTGTGAAATCCCCTTCACATAAGACAAAACTACCTACTTGTTACTGGTGTTGGTGAGCTATGCAAAGGTTGAAGCCCCATGGCAGCCCCATTGACAATGGGCCTCAGGAGGGTACCACGACTTGGTGGAACATGTCAGAGCTGCCGCTGGAGCTGGGGACGTTTCACTCCAAAAAGATTTAGTTGCACACGCAGGAGGAGATGAGCACAGGAACAGGTTAGGGAGACAAAATGGGGAGCTTACAGCTCCAATTACCTGGAATTTCACAAAGTAACAAATTAAACTGACCTGGTCCTGCCACTTGTATCAGTCTGTCATGTCACATTCCTGGTTTATACGGGAGAAAAAACAGGATCTGCATCAGTTTCTTTCAATGTTTACCTACCACAAAAACGTAATTCCTACAGAGCACACAAATAATATCTGTACGGTGCTCAGTTATGTGAATATGGTGCTGTTATTCCATATCTCTTTAGATCTGTTCAACTATCGCAATTATTTGGTATGCAAAAACAGTTATGAAATAATGAAATGCTCAAGGCAGAAATGAAATTTCTATTGCTAAAATAAAATATAAAGGTATTATATAGTCACATTTTTATGCATGAAAGATCAAGCCATAAGTATTAACTTTGCTGCTATTTATCCTTTATCTAATATACTACATGAAAAAAAAATGTTAGACACAAACATGTACACACATACATATATTCATTCAAACTTTATGATTTTTTCTTTTTGGTTTACTTTCAGACATTATAATATTTTAGCCAGATCTATATTAAATACCAATGCATTGGGCAATATCTGACAGTAACTTGTGCAATTAAGAAGCAGACCTTTGGGAGATTCAGACAGAGCAATTCCCCTGTTCCTCCCTTTCTCTTCTTCCATAATCAAAAATACCTTCTTTTTCAGACAGAGAGGTGCTGAGTATGACTCTACACTGCTAGAAGCATTGATTTTTTTTTGTTCTTTAATAAATGTAAGTACAATGGCAAAGCAAAAGATTAACCCTGGAATGAGAATTATGGATCACTTTTTCCTTACTTTGGAGTCAAAGTCTACATCTTAGTTTCTGCAATTTGTTGTTATCCCCACACTCCTGTGAAATGGAAACTTTATCTCATTTTTGTTGATTTGGGTTTATTGCAACATATTTATACTGCACTATTCACAAGCTTCAGGGCTTCTGCTTATTGTTTACAGTCATCAGACTGTAATTTTTCTCACCCTATAGAACCACCTTTCCTTCAAACGTGATTTGACTTTTCAGGTTGAGGCTTGAGAAAAGAAGACTTTTTTTTTTTTTTTTTTTTTTCTGCCGCATTAGAAACTTGTCTCAGCTGCAGACAGGATGTTATGCAGGGAACTCCCTGGGGTACCTGTGTTCCTTCCTAGTCCTTAGTCCATGCATCCAGCTCACTCATTTGTAAATTATTATGAGATCTGTTCTGGGAAAAATATATATATATATATATATTTGTTTTGTGAGGGAGGGAGGCTTAATCTGTAGTAAAGAACATGGTTTTCTCTTAGCAGTGTATCACATAGACTCCTTAGTGTTACAAGAACACTGGAAATGACCTTCAACTCTTCTTTTCATGTGGCTTATTATAATTGATGGTTGAACTATCCTCTGAACTATCTTAAGCCCATAATGGAGGACAGGAAGTGTTTTGTGGCTTTGGATGCCTGAGCTAAATGGAGAAATGTGCTCTGTAAATCCTTTTGGACTAAGCATCTAATACGTAGCTCCTTCTGATTATGGAACTAGTCTTGGGAAGCTGGAACTACCTTCCAGGCCCATGTGTTGGCACAGACTTTAGTTTCCCAGCCACACGCACACAGATACATTTTTCTTCAGAAAAAGAAGAAAAGAAACTAAATGGTCTACTTACAACAATACGGTTTCATGGGTAACAAAACTACTTATTAATAAAAGTTCTTAAGATATCTATAAATGTTTATCTTCTTTCCTTTAAATACTTTGATTGGACATGGTAATACACAACATGAAAGTGATTTCACTTGCAAGCATTTTCAGATCACAACTGATTTAGCAGAGTAAATAAATTAAGAAACATCTGAAGTATTGAGATCATCCCTTCAGCTAGACTGGATAGGGTATTAAGAGGAGCTTCTCTGTATCACAGAAATGGCAATTTGGTACAAAACAGTGATCAAACTGACAGTAAACCACTGTCTCAATGCCCAATAACTTCAGTACTCAGCATTTCATGATAGAGCTGCATCTGAACAAAACCTCAAACCAAGAGGCCCAAATACTTGGGTCTATTAGTATCCAGACTGCTTATCTTGAGTCTTAGGAGTAGTGAATTTATTCTTAAGAGAACATGACTAGCTACAGAACCTACATTTTCAACTAATGCATAATATATGCTACAGGAATCCAGAAACCTATTCTGAGTACAAGAAAATCCAGCAAGAACTCAACTTCCCACACAAATGGAAAAGAGCAAAGAGAGGATGTATAAATAATTAAAACAAAAATGTTTGTGGCATAAAGAGATATAATCCTTTTTTTATATAATAAAGCTGAAGTTTCTAATAATATTAAAATGATTTAAAAATGTAGTGTAGATGCTCTACACTGAATTACCACATTATTTTTAACTGCTTTTGCTTCCTTTTTTTTCAGTCTGAATTGTTCCAACACATTAGCTTATGACTATCCACAATGCTTTAAAAAAAATCAATAAAATGAGAGCAAAAAAAAGGCAAATTATCCAGTCAGCGATTGGATGTTTCAGTGATTATTTAAGATAGATAAATATTTTTGTGTATTATTTACATATAGCCAGGTTTCTTCTCTCATAAACTCAAGCACTGGCAACTGAGTGCAGTGGGAAACGGAGAAGCTTAGAGGAGCTAAGGCCTCAAAATAATATTGAACAAAGAGCACCTACTGAAAAACGCAGACTTGAAACAAAAAAACAGAATCAAAACCTTAGACTTCAGAGCCTCTGTAGTGGTTACTCTAGTCTGCTGGGTCTGAACTCTACCATACAACGTTAACAGCTAACTTCAAAAGTGTTAACAATAATGTTTAAAAGATTATTACAAGAAGAACAGAAATTGGCACTTGTGCAGGGTTTCTGATGGCTGGTGTCTGCCTTAAAGAAAGTTCCGAAGGAGTCCCAGAGCAGGTATTTATTGTCCATCATGGTTACACACCTGCATTATTCTTTTCTTGGCAGTAGACCAAAGGATAAAATATCATCTTCTGTTATTTTTTAGGAAATAAACATTGTCTTCATGATTCTACGGCAATGACGGAGAGGCTTCTGTCTACCCATAGATTAATAAGGCTGTAAAATGCATACTGAAATGGAATAAGAAACTCATCATTATTCAGGATAATTATTTAATATCAGTCAAAATTAAGATAAAACTATTATCTTAGTGTGATAAAACTATTATCCTAGTGTTGGATTAGGCTATGTACTCAGAGAAACAGAAACATAGAGAGTTGATTGTAATAAAACTGGAGCAAAAAAAGCATAAAAAGAAATTTAATAGAATACAAAGAATTAATTATGGGTTTCATCCTTCAAATAGTTTGGTAATTTATTGCAGTGCAACGGTGTCTTTTGCACAGTGTCAGTGTGAAGTTCATTTGCTCAGCAGTAGAGAACCATTTCCATAATAATCCAGATGAGTTGCTCTGAGATGCTCCATGTGTGCACACAGATTCCAGAGTATAGATCAATTCGCTTCTGACTCTTTAAATGTACTCTAAACACTGGTGTGCTTTAAATTCTCACATTGTGCTAACTGGGATTAACTTGGCAATACAGACAAGCCCTAAGAAACTGCTTGTTTTATGATTTTGAGAGTAAATAGGGGAAAATGAAGCAAGAAGACTACTGTTAGAGTACAGATTTTAATCCAAAATTTAAATGTTTAAGCTAGGAATTTAACATTTTAATTCATAATTGTTGACAGAAAGTGCTTAATATGGTTTCAGTAGGTGAGAATTATTGTTGAGGTTGAACTATGAATTTCTCATCATTCCCCTCACTATATTTCTGTTGAATGATAATTACTGTTTCAGAATAAAATGGCGAGAAGAGATTTTTGAAAAGATTTTTTTGAAAACAAAAAATTCAGAACAATTTTTATGGTACAAAACAAAATCAAATGAGAGAAGGAAAGGGACAGAATCCTGGCTTAAAAATCAGGATAACAGAATACCTGTCCCAAATTTAATACCAGTTATCTATGCACAGGACTATGGACCTCCAATCACTTCTGTGCTTCAGCTTCTCTTTGATATTTGATATGTTCTTTTTGTCACCTGTTTAAGGAATACGGGCAAAAGAAGAACTTTTTTTTTTAATGCACAAAAGTTCTTAAAAAAGTAGGCAGTAAAAGGAAAAATAACTCACCACTGAGTACAAAGAGCGTCATCAAATGACATTTTGAAAACAACAAAAAAAAATCCCATGTTGCTGTAGCCATCTGATGACTTCTTGGCATTAAAGAGAGGAAAAACTCTATAACAACAGTTCAGGACCTGACAAAATAATGATGCGAAGATTGGAACAGCACCAGAGTGCATCAGCACTATCATTAGTACGGTGGGGATGCAAGGAATTTTAAGAATCAGACATTAGAGACATATCACAGATCCATTCACTGGAAGTTTTCCTGCTCTATGGAACAATAATCAATAAGTCTTTCAAAACAAGAAAAGGAGAAGTTCATTTGAACTAGAGTTATGACTGGCCTGTAGTTGCCTGGTCATGTTCTGGTCATGATCAAAATCTACACAGATAATATATTGAGAAGGGTACTTCATTAAGCATTTCTTGCAAATGAAAAAGGACAGTGTAGGCAGAGTCTTCCTGCTTCAGCATCAGTGATCCATTAAAGGGCAGTGAGAGTAAACAAATGGAGAGTGAGAGAGAACATACTGAAGAAAAGGAGTGCTTTGATATATGTATCCATATATATATTTAGTTATGACATCTGGCTTGCTTAATTCACTTGGCTTGCAAAATACAAGCAAATGATATTTCTCACATCCTGTTTCAGGTGCTACATAGAGATAGTTCTTGACTGAGCAATTGGATACCTGGCTTTGTGCCAGCATGCAAGTGGGAAGTAGCACCTAGATTTCAGAATGTCCTTTTTTGTTATTTACGTTTTAAGCAACATGTAAAGTGAAAAAAATATATATTGAACAAACGCTTAACCAGGGCAAAGCACTTTTGGGGGCCATCACCTTGGTACCGAAGAACTCAGGAGCACCAAGAGTTTTCCATCAAGTTACATATCTGCAGATGGTGCAGCGGAATCACTATTTTCTTACAGACCATCTAGCCTCATATTTTTCAACATTTTGAAGACAACTTTGCCTGTAGAACTGTCATGTCTATGTTTTTTTCTTCATATTCTTTAAAGATATGTATTGATTCAGTCTTAAAAATTGATGTCACTTTTTTTTTCTATGAGCAGGACTTTATATCATGCAGACAGACCATACAAGCACCATGCTGAAAGATGGGCGATCTTTCTCTTGATACAGATGTTTATCAAGTCACTACATAATGTAGATGATCATGAGTCTGAAGCCTCTGATTAATGAGATGCACTAATTAGTGACTTGCATATGCGAGAATTAGAAAAGGAGTTGGAGGAAGAAAAAAAAGGTGCTATGTTCAGATTTTTTTTTTTTCTTCAAATTTGTTCTCATGCTTCATGTTTCTTTGCAATAACACCAGAAATTTCCTAACTTGGCAGTACTTGGGATAATTAATACTGATTACTGCACTGATTATCATCTAGATAGCAAACTGTTCCATGCTGTTCCATAAACTACACAGGTTTCTTATTGCTCACCTCCAGCTTGACCACGAATTGTTTTCCACTCTAACAATTACAAAATTATGCAGCTGAAACATTGCTGTAGTTAAAATAATGAGAAAACCATTCTTATGGACTTAACTATTAAAGAAGTGTCTTTCTGCTTGTTTCGAAAACTCTGCAATTTCCCTTTTGTTCTCTGGTCAGCTGGGTATGTGCTGACAATATCATGCATATTTCCATTTTACATCACCTGCCCACTCTCCAGGAAGATTTCTGAAACATATACCTAGTTTGTGTGATTCCAGGTTGTAAGTTGCTCATTTAGGTAACTTCACTAATGTTGTGCTATCAAATAAAATATATTTTTTCATCAGTAGGATTGTAAAATTCCCAAAGGTAAGGATCATTTTTTGTAAAAGTAAGTTCTATCTATTTATCTCCCTTGTTTGCCCTTCTTTCCCCCACAAAGATTAGGATATCATCAGGATTTGGTACATTGGGTTAATAAAAGTTCCTTGTAGTCCCATGTACTTCCTACTTTATTTCAGTTTTACTGTGTCATTCTCCAGTTTCTTGAATATAAAGTACTAATTCTACAATACCTTCAAACATTCACTATGTTTGCATGAACTTGTAGTTCATGCATGCAAAAATTGGTAGGATATCTATTTTTTTTTCCTGCAGTGATCAGAAACTGCTAAAAATGAACAGTAGTAGGCATATGTCATAAGACAGCAGAGACACCATAGTCAGCTGAGAGAAAGTAACACTTTTTTTTTTTTTGCTTTGAAAGTTTTCATTGCTGTTATAATCTTGTATGGCATGGAGCATGTGAACATATTCTCTTAACAGAAATTAAAGGGGCTCTCCAGAGATTTTAAGTGCATGTCTCTAGAAAGCTGCTGTATTATGGTAGATTTGACCACACAAAGCTCATTCCCTGAAGTACATTACTGTAGCTTTGACCACATAAAGCTTATTCCCCAAAGAATAAAGCAAAAAGTAGTAGCAATAACATTTGGTATATGGCTGTCAAGTTAAGGTTTGTTACAGTTATTACATTTTTCAGCTCCATGAAGTTCAAGGAAAATATAGTGTACCAATAATAAAGCAATTATTTGACAAAACACAACTCCCAATCCTGAGTTCCTATTAACTCATTATAGGATTTTGAACAGTGTAAGTGAGGAAACTCTATTCCTCTGTTGGAGGAATATCATTTTTGCAATGGACATGAATGACAAAGGGACTCTAAATTAAAACATCATTTCGGACATTATTTTTTCAGAGCATGCAGCATAGTTTAATTAAATGATTAAATAAATTGGTAGAACTTACCAGCTCAAGTTTAGGACTGTAATTTCTCCTCCAAGTTCTTCTCTGACACTGACACATTATTTTGCAAGGAGTAGAGTATGAGCAGCTGATTTAGGGCATTTCCAATTCTACACTCAAACTCTAAGCAAAACAAAAATAGAAATCCAAGAACCCTTGTATCTACCAATATTAAGACTAGTTCTGCCTAGACATGCATTTGGGAGGCACATGTTCTTAATCAACAAAAAAAATGCATATGAATTTAGGATTATTAAGAACCACAATAAACTAGAAGTATCAAAAAATCTATTTTTACTAAAAAATAATAAAAACATATCTTTATGAGATTATTAACCTATTTTAGGAATCCACAAGCTTTATTTCAAGTACAGGCTACTTTAGATTGATAGCATATATTCTATGGCATTCTTTTTTTTTTTTTTTTTCATGCACTGATCATATTCTTTGGGTGGAAGAAAGTAGTTTTAATAGAGGGAGGAAAAAAAAATAGCAGAATCCACCTCCCTTTCACCACAGGGAATCTCATGCTAATGGAATATCAAAGTCGAGATCCATCTGTTGGACCTGAGGTAATAATTCTTCTGTAAAGATGTTGCAGTTTGAAAGGGGCAGGGGACATGGGAGGGGCGATGTTAATTTGGTAAGAGATGAATCCCCACGATCCTCTGCAGTTAGAGGGACTGGGAGAAGATGGAGTCATCTCTTAATAGGACTACCAAATACTGTGGTAGGTATAGGCCTGACTGCGGCAGAACCAGATTCACAAACAGTCCCTCAACCGTAGGTTCAATCACCTTCAAAACAATGAGTCCAGTTAATGAACAGTATGATTTACTCAAATGTAACATTTACAAAGCAGGTTTCCAATGTCAGAACAGGAAATTCTCTACTACAGCATGGGATTTTTAGCTAGCTCTGATGTACAAATATGCAATCATCCCTCACCCCAGAAGATGGGAGAGGGTTTTCAGCCTCGAGCCTTCTCAGGTGGTATCCCAACCTGAAGGGAGGAAAGGGGGATCAGCTGGTTGACTGATCCAGAAGTTATGATGGAATCTTCCCTCCAACTTTTCCCCTCCTTAGTTCACTTTTCATCTTTTTTCCTTAAATTTAGGTGGAGTTGAGTGACTGTAGTCATATTACTTTTGTCATTGATTGGTGAAAAAGCCTCTTGTTTTCATTTAAAAGTATAGCGAATCGAAAATCTAGAGCACATGCTCAGTGAGGAGTGGCCGTACCTGGGAGGTAGGTAACTTTGGGGATGGAGGTGTGTGTTGGAGCTAAAATGAGCTTATAATGAGCAAAGTTCAATCGAAAGGAGTGATTTGCCACCCTTGCTGGCTCAGCACCGGACATGTTATCGTATATCTACCATTAGACAGCTACTGTGCGGCTTATCAGCAGCCCAGCACAGGGAGTGCAACAGAGTTTGGCCACGGTGTCTTCACTCCGCTCCACCCTCCGTTACTCCCCTTTGCAGCTGCGAGGAGGGCAGGTTGTGCTGCCCAGGGAACCGTGGAGGAGCTGAGTCCGTGGGTACCAACCATCCTGGAAGTGGCAACTGTGTATCACCCCAAGCAAGCTTCTGTAATGCCAAAACTTCTGTTAGGCCCTATTTTTTCTAAGTTTCCCCTTTTCAAGTAATTCTTCCACAAAAGATATACCAGAATTAAACCTATCTCCAGAGACAGTGAAAAATAAACAGTAATCAGTGTGGCAATTCTGAAAGATCATGTTAGAGCAGGGAAATATATATGCAATGATGAAGCTCCTAGATTGTCAATTACTCTCCAGCACTGCTTCATCTATTTTTCAGCTATTAACTTTGCTTCAGTTGCTTGAATTCATCACTCTCCATCCTCATTGGGCCCTTCAAAGCATCCCATGCCTCCTGTTCTACCAAGGGAAGAGCAAAGATTTGCTCTGTTCCACAAGTGAAACCTTGAAACTGCAATGTCACATTTTCCTGACCCTTGCAGGGTCTCCTTCTCCCCTTTCTTTGACCTGCATTAATCAATAAGGGAATAATCTTTGCACCTGAAAGCCAGCAGGTAGGCTATATCAGGGGCTGCTTCAAGCTTCTGTACGCGTTTTTATTAAGGCTTCTAAACTCATGTTATTTCTTCATTTCTTTCTGTTTTTCTTTTTCCCTTTCTCTTTCCCAAAAACTTTCCCTTTCTTTTTCTCTTTCTTTTTCCCTTTCTTTTTCTTTCTCTGTAAAAGGAAACTAAAAGCAACTATGCATTGCAGCTCTCCTGAAGCTGTAGCAATAGGTTAGTTTTTCACAATTGTTTTTAATCTTGTTTCAAACCTTTTTAAAATGCATGGTCAACTCAGGGAGTCTGTTTCCTCCTAGCACTATTTAGAAACTCAAAACAAAAATAGTCCATATAATAAAAGTCTATAGATGGCATGAATTTAAAAAACTATTCCCCTCCAATTACTATTTCCCCTGACATCCCAAGAGTTTGAGCGAGAGATCTAGGGCATGTTAGGAACTGGAAGGCAGGGATATACCTCAAATGACCATGCCTTAATTCTCACTGAACCTGTTAATTTCTCAGTCTTTTTCTGATTATCTGCTCACAAAGTTCATGACATCTGGTACCATCATGTCCTGAGGACCACAAAACCCCTTGAGTCATACACAAAAATGAACACAGATATTTTTCTTCATGAATTATGCATTGGCTATATTCACTGACTCACTTATAAAAAATTCATGAAAGACGTGTGACTGAAAGTAGGCATTCTGACAAAAAGAGCTGTTAGTTTATTATATTTAAGTTTGAGTGCTCATTGTTTCCATAGGTGCACTCTCACTGCCAGTTTGCCTTTGTTGTATTACTGCTTTCTTCTTTTCAAACATTTCCCTATCATCTCACTAAGTCAAGAGGATAAAGCTAGTTTCTTTGAACTAATATTAGTACAGTCCTAGGAAACTGGCTGACAAGAGACACTCTGAAGAAATAGTCTCTGAATTTTTGTGCCAGAGCTCACTCTCTGTTGCGCACTGTACAGGGTCACTGCAGGAGCAGGAAAGCAAGAACATTCAGCACCCCCTAACACCATTCTAAAAAGTTGTTTTAGTGTTTCATAACTTGCCTCTGGGGACCAAGACCAGAGTGAAACTGTTTCATCAAATATCCCAGATGGTCTGTGAGCATGGAAAATATGAAGTAGCTCCTCTCCATAAAACAACGGCTGAGGAGTTCTAGTCCTTCCTTATTTACTGAAACCATCCTTTTCTGCATAAACAGATCTACTTGTGATAGCAAATGCTATCCAAAACAAGCAACAGCTTTAAAGTTTGGTCCGTATTAATTCCACAAGCTCCCTGATGTATGCATACAAAGTGATAACAGGATGCGATTTAGATTTTAAAAGCATAAATAAACAAGTAGCAGAACATCTACCATTGACCAGAGAATTACAACTAAGACCAAAAAAAAAACTACTACAGTTGAAATCTGTGGTGTATAAAGGTTTTGAGCATGTAGAAAGGAAAAATCCAGATCAATACCTTTTTAAACTGTATGCTCCACACAAAGACACCAGGAAGCCACTGGCTGTGTATATTCTAGCTATTCCAAACCTTCTCAAATGTTTAATGTGGTGTGAATGAACCGATAGGAACTCTCAAAATGATAACTGAGAGATTACAGTGGAAAAAGAAGAAAAGCAGGAAATACATATTATTTTTACTTGTCTGAATTGAGCGATGGACTTAGTGATTTAGCAGAAACAAAAATATACCAAAATGTGTTTGAGAACAGGCAGTCTTAAAACAAAGTTATGTTATGAATTCTGTGACCTAGATTTAATTTTAAAAGAGCAGCAAAGCAAAATTAAAAAATGCAAATGAAGCAGCAGAAATATAAGGCAGCTTTACACTGCCTTATATGAAGAATATGAAGGTACAATCTGTGCTATTGGTATAATGGAGCAGATCAAAAAGAAAAAAGAACCAGCAATGATTTACAAAATTGTAGAATGGACTTGTATTCCTGACAGTTTTGCACAACTTTTCTTCAAACATATGCTCAGTGCTATACATCTAAAAGCTATCAAAAGCAGAATGCACATATTGCATGAAAGGAAAATGGAAAATAGTTCTAGGGACATAGCTGCATTTTTAAGGATAAGTAATTAGTTACAGTTGGGATGAGGGTTGTTTGTGTTGGTAGCTTTATTAAATTAAATTTTAAAATATATTTAACTAAAAACAAAATCTAGTTAAATATTGGCTGAGAAACTTTAGATTAACCTCTATAAAAAGGTTTACAATATTAAAGCAGATAAGCTTTTTGGACAATGAATATGTAGTTACTACTAGACAAATTATAAGGTTAGAAAAACTAGACCAAAAATATTCAGATGGGTATAGAAATACAATAAACAAAACTTAGAGTAGGTCACTTGTTACACTACAGCTAAACAAACATCAGTAATGTGGGAAATGTTGGTGATCCCTTGCACACCTCAAAGACAAACCATTCCCATTTAAGCTGTAGAGTTTCTGTCTAATTGGTTCTTTATTAAGCTCATAACTACCATTTGTTTCCAGATATTTTTCTGCAGTGATGTGGCACATCTTTGGAAACAGTTGAAAGAATACTGATTCTTCCTGGAAAGATTCTAAATGTTTGGATGAGCAGCAGTATTTCCTTTAACAAGAAGTTTTCTGTATTCTGTTATATTATAAGATAGGAATTTTTAAGAACTCATTTGGCAAAGAAAGCAAACATATATGATGGAAAAGCTGGAACACGTAGTCTTATCTATATTCTCTAATGTCAGAAAGAAATGGAATGGAAAGATTTCCACTGATCCACTGATTTTGCTTCAAAATATGTAGCATCTGCAACTTAATTCAAAAAGAATATTAACAGTGAACGAGACAAAAAAAGAAACCCTTGCCCTGTAGCCTATACCAGCAGTATGACACCTTGCTTATACTGCAGATAGTAGGAGCAGTTGGGATTTCAATTTTAACATATTGTGTCAAGAGCTATCAGACTAAAGCTATAGGTATGAAAATCACCTTTGTTCTTTAGTTGTAGGTAGCTGGGTATTAGAGCTGGGCCTGTGAGGAGAGCCAGTGCACTTAAGTCATTAAATCCTTGGATGGCACATGAACTCCCTGGCCAGTCTTCTCTATAGGTAAGATAAAGGACTGGTATGAGATCAACCTGAGACAAAGTAAGTGATGGATTAAATCTTCATAATAGGTATTTGACTGAGCCTTCCAAATGGGAATTTTGGAAAGTTCTTGAAATTCCACAGGTCAGTGCCTGCTGTGTCTAGTCCAGTTTATATGCTTAAATGTGTTGACCAATGTGTTGACTTGGGTGAAGTATCCCAAAGAGCCTCCTGGGTGATTCCTCTTGCAGAAGTAATCACATTGTACTTGTCTAAGACTTCCGCAAATTGTCAATAGAAATTGTTCCTGCAGAAATGGTAACAAGCAACAGACCTTTGTGTGTGGTCAAAATAATCACTAGTGATGAATTGGCATGGTAAGCAATAGCAAGCAGAAGAGCAATTTGGGGGGGGTCTCAAACAGTCCAAATGAAGGAACTGTGTTAAAGACCTTTGCAACAGATGAGGGCTCTGTCTCCATACAGAAACCAACTATCTTGTTCAGGAGATATCGTTCCTCATTCAAGCCCTGCATTATTTCAGATCCCAATAAATATTTTTTCCATTTTTAATACTCTGTCCATTAGTGTCTGTGCAACATAAGCACACAGCCAATTACTTCAGCTGAACAACAGGTCCCATCTGTATGGGTAGAGCTGATTTGTGATGATTACCAGAAACCAACATGGCAAATCCATTAGAACATCCTTCAGGTAGTTTTTGCAACACTAGTTCATCATTTTTATTTTCTTCTAAAGGTGTTTTTATTAGAAAAAGGAAGAAGAGCTACAAACATAATGACAGGCTCAGGGAAATCTTTGTCTTTGTTGTGCAAGAGGTATGTCAGACAAAAATCTAATCGCAGGAGTTCTTTCTGATTTTACATGATAAAAATCTTTTTATAAAAATAATCTTACATGAGTGTAAGATTTATAAACAAAAATTGTAAACTTTTTTAACATAGGTAGCTTTTTGGTAGGTTAAAGTATGATTTTAGGTATATTTTTAAATGATAGGAATTAAAAAATGTATACAGCTAGTGAATAAAGTACTGATTTTTTCAATTCTCAGTGTTATGGTTTTTAGAGTAATTTTTTAACTGTCACAAAACCAGAATATTGCTGGAATAATATGTACATAGAATAAATAGATTTGTTGAAACTTCACAGTTTGGATCCTCCTTTGAGATGCAACAAATACTAAATACAAAAAAAAAAATTTCTTCCATAAAACTAAGTACATGAGAGTAGTATAAATATATACTATTAACTAAAATCTTTCCAAATGAAAACAGGTCAAAATCCAAGAAGGATAAAATAATGAAAACTTCAGCATAGTATCTTGCCTAGTAGGATAAAAGGAAAAAAATACAGAAGATCTCAGGAGCAAAATAGAGCTCAAACAGCAGGAAAAGGGACATTACATGTTGGAACAAAGAAAATCAAAACTAGTGGAGGTCAAATAATGTGTGAAGTAGAAAAAAATAAGATGGTAAAGAGAGTAGAAGGAAAGGTTTAAAATGTGATACACAGAATCACATACAATTTGGACTGGAAGAGACATCAGGAGGTCTCTAGTACAGACTTGTCTTCACAGCAGTGCCAGGTCTGAGGTTTCTCAGAATTTCATCCTGTCAGGTATTGAAAACTGCCACAGACAGAGGTGGCACAGCCTCTTTGGACAACATGTGCCAATCAATATTTGACTATCTTCATGGTGAAAAAAAAATGAACCTCTCATTTCAGCATTCTGATGCACTGCTCAAGGTACTGCTGTGAAGATGCAGCACTCAGTGCACTGCTGTGAGGGACCATCACTACGACTTCTCTTAAACTTCCCCACCAGCACTGGGGGGTCTGCTGTTAGGCGTCCTTGAAGCTGTAACCAGGGCTGAAGCTTAGTGCTTTGGCCTCTCTTCACAGGGCAAGTGCTCCATTCCCTAACCATCCTCGGGGCCCTCTGCTGAGCTTGCTCCAGGCTCTTGGTGTCTATAAATGACATTAATTTAAAGTACTGTTCCCTTCTGATTATACTGTCTCCCTGACTTCCTAAGGAGAAGCGATCTAGGGCATGTATTGACTTCTTGACTAGGAGGGTCAGAACTGCACACAGTATTGCAATATGGTCTAAGAAGTGCTAAGTAGAGTAGAAGAATTAATTCTCTGTATCTGCTGGCCACATACCCCTATTCATACCTCTCAAAGTGCTGTTGGCCGCATTGGCTATTAGGGCGCTCAGCTGACCTGTACTCAGCTCACTGCCAGGGCCCAGAGTCTTTACAGCAGAGCTGTTCCCCAGCCCATTTGTTTCCAGACTGTATCATTGCTTCCCTGGGCAGAACATGGCATTTGTCCTTGCCCAGTTTCACAAAGTCTCTATCAGCCTATTCTTCCAGCACGTCCAGGTATCTTTTGAGGGGAATCCTGCCCTGGTTCCCCAGCTGGTTCCCCACCAGGGTCATCTGCAAACCTGATGAGAACATGCTGTATTTCATCTTCCAGGCTACTAATAAACATATTAACCAGGACATATGCTATAGGACTCCATTTATTACCTATCCTCAGGTAGACTGTAAACTGTTAACTATGACCCTCTGAGATCAACCATCCAACCAGCCTTTTACCAGGGGCCAGCCTCTTTTCAGTGGTACTTGGATGCAGGCCTGTGCCACGTGCTCTAGGTGACCCTGCGTGTGCAGGGATGTTGGACTAGATGATCTCTAGAGGTCCCTTCCAACCTTAAGCATTCTATGATTCTACCATCCATCTCTCTGTATTAATCCAGACAATAATCCATCTATTGATGGACAATAATCCATCTAATCTGGATTAGATATCCATCTGTCAAAATCATAATATATTGACTTGGATATTAGATTTTGGAAGAGGGTGTCAAAAGCCTTGCTGAAGTTGAGATATATTACATCTATTTCTGCCCCCTTAATCCCCAAATCACTCTCTTCTCCTCCACTTACTGAGAAAAGTATTCTAAGATGATCTGCTCCATGACTTTCTCAGGACCTGAATTATGACTGTCCAGTCTCCATTTTCTATGGCTTGTTCTCTGTCCCTTTTACAAGATAGGTACATTTGCCTCCAGGGATTAGGGACTCCCCTGTTAACTATGACCTTTCAAACGTGATGGTCTTGGAAGGGTCTGAGTCTGTTAGTTCTGTGGTGGATGCAGTGAGAGACAGACAACCAATTTTGTTGATCCTTCTTGATCTGTTGATCTGAATTTCAGACAGACTTGGCAATATTCAGTTCTGTCAGAAGTCATGTGTATACAAAACCAGTTAAAGAGGGTGCATTCATTGGCACAGGTGAACAATTCTGCTGGACCATCTGAAAAAAAAAAAAGATCCCTGGTAGTGCATTTTGGTTCAAGCTTTTTTTTTTTTTTTTTCCCCTGTGGTAATAATCTCTAAACTAAAAGTTTCAGGGAGTTTAAATTTAGAGGAAAGAGGGGAAAAAAAAAAAAAAAACACACAGCACAGACACATAACCCAAAACTTAGTTATACAGATCTGCATTAGCCTTTGAAAAAGCAAGCAAAAAGAATCTGCCAGGAACAAAACTGGGTACTCAAAGCTTGGCTCAGCACCATGTCAAGATGTTTTAAAATGAAACTAAAGGACAAGTTCTTCCCTAAGGAACAAACTCTCAGCTTGAGAAGAGACAACTCATTTGCTAACTGAGTCATATCAAGAGCTCAAAGTGACAATGGAAAAATGATGACAAATTGAAGGACTGATAGCAACATGTTAGCAATTGCTTACAGCATGGATTCACTGTTACACACTGCTGACTGAATGGGCCACCAGTGTTTCTGATAACTGTTGATCAGTGTCTGTAAATAATGCATGCTATAAATACATGGATGGTCTGCAAGACAAAAAGTACTGTATCAAATGAAATACCACAGAGAAACAGAGAACCAGCCAATTTTGGCATTGAAGAATTGTGAAAGTGGAATAAAAAACAGAATTAAAAGATCATCACAGGATACAACAATTCCATGAGGCATATTTAAAAGAGAGTAGTAAACTGCAGCAAGTACACTGGTTAATACTGAATAAAAAGTGTTTAACTGTTTATTTCTTTTACAAAGTAAAAGCTGAATGATTTTTTTCTTCAGAATTACCAACACTGAACAGTTTGGACAACTTGATAACAAGTGCTTCTACTTAAAGATCTTAAAGTTTCATAACACTATAGATGAAACTTATAGGATTAATTTTAAGATGACACTGCTACAATACCTTCCAAGAAGGTGATAAAATCAAATTCCAGCTACAGTTATGAGAAGTATTCATTGTTCTTTAAATTAGAATTGTTAATTTAAGAAATTAAATTTATGGAGTTAATGTCATCTATTGCACTAAATTGGAGGTATTCTGTAAGAAACCAACTAAAGTGAATTGTTTCATAAAGAACATTAAGCAATTATAAAAAGGAACTTTTAAAGATGAAGTGGAATTAAAAATAGCAGACAGGTACAGAAGAAACTTAGGGATGGCACTGAAGAGATTTAAAAGAAGGGTAATGAGATCAAGAAGAAAAAAATTGTATTTCTGCATGGACTCTCTGGTTCACGTTTTGCAGAGAAGAGGAAAATTAGGTAAGATTTGTTTAAAATGTCTTAGCTTCATGTCAGATCAAAGAAGTAATATAACCTGACATAGAAATTTTATCTTTTGCAAAGGACAATATATTCAAGGACATAAAAAACACCCTGTTATCATTTTAAATTTCTGTTCTTAACTAGAAAGTTAAAATATACACCTTTGAATTCATAACTTGTCTTTCATATTGTTAACTATATATTCTTAGTATAGAATGAATAAAACTTCAGTTAGATTAACATTTATTTTATATGGGTCTCCAGTGCAGATATGATAGACAGCTTTAGCCATAGTTGCATAGGTACTAAACTGCCTGTCAAGTAACTTTCTGAGTTTCTGTTTCCTAGACAGGAAAAAAAAAATGCAAAGAAAACAAGAAATATTATCAGACTGTCATCAGCAGTAGTAACAAATAGATACGTGATACAGAAGCAACTAGGTCATGAATGATTCAGTCATGATTCAGTCTCTCTAGCTTAAGGCTCAATAACCAACATGAATTTATCGCATGTATGTCTGTATTGCCCCAGTTCATTACAATCAGACTCATTAAGCAAATTTCAAAGTCAAAGAATTATGATTCAAGAAGCACAATACTTGCTTCAAAATGCTGTATTGATATTTCTAAGCAGAAAATGAAATTCCTCGCATAAGTGCAGCTCAGGGGCTTTCTTAAAAATATATTTCAAAGTTTTTATTTTCTATCAACCAGATGTTGCTGTTGCCTATGTCTGCAGCAATTCAAAGTTACTTTAGAAAATTAAAAAACTAAACTAGGCACCAGATGACAGTATAACCCAGAAAAAAAACATTTAATGCACCATGTTTTTGGACTTCTCCTCCATCCTTTTTTTCTCCAAGATTGCTGACACTCAGCCATTAAATATATTAGGCTTCTATTCATCTCCAAAATACTAAAATCTTATCAAATCTAGTAGGACATTTCCAAGAGAAAAAATTCTAGGCATGTTAAAAAAAAAAAAAAAAAAAAAGTTGAGATGCAAAATTTGGTGCCTAGCTCCCAATAAATTCCATAGCAGTCAGGCATCCAAATATCTTTTGATACCTAGGCTTGATATTTCACTTACTCAAAGCCACAAAAAAAGTCTGTGGCAAAGCAGGAAATTAAACTGGGGTCCATTGTAGTATCACAACTGTTTTTACATAATCATGTATACTGCAGATACTCCACCTCTGATAATTAAATATGCTATTTCAGAACCAAAGCCTTTGGCTCCACCACATATGAAAACCCCTCATGGTAACTTGTGGAGGCCACTAAGTCATTTCTTCTAGTGTTGTCTTCTGTACTCCTGGTCTGTTCGGCTCTTACTCATTCTTATAGTTCATCCTATGAAAGTTCTTGGTGCATCATGGTTCTGTATACTTCTATACCTTCTACACTTCTGTAATGCAGCAACTATTAAATGCCCAATGATGGTTCACTGAAGACTGATGTACATGCTGAGCAAAATTGGCCAGACAAATTGTGCTAATCAAAGGCAGCTCACCCTAGCTGAATGGGATTCAGAGTGAGCTGCAACACTAAGGTCAATCTGTTTAGATCTTTCCATAACTCTGCACTTCCAAAAAAATACCAGGATACTTCTAAATTAAACTGACTACCAAGAAAAAAAAACTGGACCATAAAACTGAAAAAGATACTTTAAGAAAAACAAGAAAATTTGAAGTCACAAGATCTGACAGAATAGAATTAAAGAACCTTTATACCTGCCCCCTTCCCTCATTTTGTCCTTGAATACATGTTCTAGCTTCCAGGCTTGTTTTTACACAACTGTGTTACTTTATGAGTCAAACTGAACTCTATTTGCCCCTACTGCCCCTGGAACAGTTCCATCAACCTCTGAGGCTGACTGCTCCCACTCGTCAGTCCCCCTGCTTGAGCTCTGAGCCTGCAGCTCCGTGTTGTGAACTTTCTCCTTACCTCCTCCTGAAGCTTCTTGAACCTGCACAGCTTCTCACCAGGGAGGGACAAATCCTCTCTCTTCGCCAAGAGATCCCTCTCCCCTGTCTCTTCTCTCTTAAAAAGAACATACATAATCATTAACAAAGAAGTTTAAATTATTAAAAAAAAACTCTTAAATGTCTTTTAGAGATTTCAGTATGATCTAGTCATCCTTAGCATTAAAAGTACAGAACTTGACAGTATGAAAAACTGCCCTGAATGTCCTGCTGTTACACAAGTGACAAGTATTAGAGTTAGCTTGGGGTAGACTGGCATAAGATCTTGAAATAATTTACTGCCATTATGAAGTTGCTTCTATATACTCTAGGCTGTTTTGGAGTAACACACTTTATTTTAAAAACATTTTTTTTCCTGATTCAATTATCAATTATCAATGACTTATTATTTTGGTTAGCAGCATCTCCTTCCTGGGAGCTAAAAATACATATTCTTTATAATTTTGAATTGTCCTTTCCTGTAGGGGAAAAAGGGAAAATGAACAAGTTTACTGAAGTTAGTATGATTTAGCTTTTATTTGTTAGTTTGATCATAGAGATCATTCAGTACTATGTGCTGTGACTCAACACCATGCAGTGATTACTGAAAATGGTAGCTTAGACCAAAGCGTGCAGCTAAACCACTCACTTGTCCAGATGATGAATTTTCTTCTGTATTGCAGATCATAGCTGAGTGGTGGGTTAGAGATCTTTATTCGGGCACACTGAAAATTACTTGCTCACAGTTAAGATGCTTTCCTATTTGAACAAGTTCATTCTTCCTCAATGTGTACAGTATTTCTTCATGTTTCTTCTGCCTAACAAATCATAAATTATGATCCTCTATTTGAGGTATCAAAATCATTTGCACATATATCTTTAAACATGAGACCTTTTCAGACAGGAACACATAAGAATACAGCACGAAAAGGATAGCAGAAACTGATACAGGAGAGGATAATGATCTCAGAAATGTTCAGGTAACACTGAGCAGCTGCTTCAGTCATTTACTTTCATTTCCAAAACTGTATTTATTTAAGTTCCTTATATATCATAACATGTGTAATTTTCTGAATGAAATATGATAATCCTCTCACTGTTATTCAGAAAATGGGCTGCAACTATCATACCTCACTATCGTCACAACATACATTCATCTTTTAATATACTGTTATTAAATGTATTATCTTACAAATTGCATTTTAAATTCATTTTAATAGTTCACGGAGCTTAAACTACTTGTCCAGACCACAGCAAGCAGTGCCCAGCTCCACAAGGCTGCTCTTTTCCAGTAGTCATTCAATTCAAGTTTTCCCCCAGAAAACCTGGGATAGAGGGATGTGTGCTTTGTGACTTTCCCAGGCCAAGATAGAGTTCTTCCTTGGGCAAATATATTACATACCACTGTGTCATTGACTGCTATTTCAGCTACTTCCCCCCCGCCTTTTTTTTTTTTTTTTTTTTTTTTTTGCCTTCCATCATGCATGTGGGTGGATGTTCTCGCTTCTCCTTTCCTTCTCCATTTTCATGACAGTTGGAGGTTTCACCTGGTATTCCACCTCAAAACATCCACCTGCCATATGCTTCTAACACAGAGAAACCGTGTTTATTTCTAGTGATTACTTTGTATTTATTCTTCTGTCAGAATATTCCTGAGAGCATGGCAATGGGATCCGTGAACTGGGGTCTGCCCTCCTACCCCTGAGGGATAGAGGAATTTGAAGTTTCCTGGTGCAATTTTGTGATCCTAGGGAAGAATGGATGTACTCTGTTATAGAAAAAAAACAAAACTAAACTAAACAAACAAACAAACAAAAAAACAACAACAACAACAAAAAGAATTCTAATATGTATTTTAAGTGAGGATTAACCTATTTTTATTTTCCTTACCTCTACTCCATAAGTTGTGTGAGGGAAAAAGGAAAGTGGCTCCCACAGAATTATTTTCTCTCCTGAAGCCTTTCCTGTTTCTTGCAATTCTGATTTTTTTTTTTTTTTGTCATGGTTAAAAGTGTTTCCCACTGATAGTTCTAATGAGGTCGCCGATCTTGAGCTTTGAAGTACTCAATTTTATTCCATTTATCACTGAGTTTTTCAAGGTCATCCAAATGGTTCTTTAAATTTGAGTGCTTCTAGCTTTAGATTTTTAGCGCTAGAGTCCTCTAAATTGTGTCTTGATGTCATTAATGAAAATATCAATATCAGACAGTTTATTTGTGGGGGTCCTAAAGAATCATTTTTCCACCCTATACTTTCCTTTTGGTGCAACTGACTGCTATCTACCCTTCAGCCAGTTCCTTTTTCATCTTCTAATTCAAGTACTGAATTCTATCATGAAATCCAGACAGATGAGATTTAATTCATTCATTTCCTCAAAAAAAGTATTTTTTTTTGGTTTGCAGAAGAACAAAAAAATCTGAATTATATGTATTTTCAGTTTGAACATATTTTATGCTATTTTATTATATGTGCTATTTTGTACATCCATTATATTTTGAATACTTTTATTCTGAAAACATTTTGAATAAAGATTTAAACATTTTTTTTCTACGATAAGCTTCTCTTGTTTATTTGAACATGAAATTATTCGTTTGAAATAGTAAATGCTAATATTTTATATTTTCCCAATATCCTAAGGGACTCTTGGGGAAAAAATAAAAAGAGAGAGCTGGCAACAGACAGACTTTGGGTCTTTAGGAGGTTGTTTGGCTGAGAAGCATAAATAAGTTACAGAAGGGAGGAAGAGAGAGGAGTGAATAGTTTGCTGACATTCAACTAAACTTTAATCATTCTTTTCTCAAAAAGGTAATTACTATTTACAGGAGTTTTAGGTCATCATCCCACCTTGCACCCAACTTACTTAGAAGAAATGCCTGAGCAATATAGCACACCATGAAACCTGGGCTGTGAATGAATGCATCTTTAGGCTTCTAAAGTGCACTATATCATTAAAAATAAATCAAAGTCTGTAAAGTTGACATATTGTAGCTGCTTTCTTCACCCCATCTGCTTTAATTTGACACTTTTGCAGAGGAAGGTTGCCATTCATTTCATATCAAAGCCTGTCAATTCTTTCCCCCCACTTTCCAATCTGGAGTCTTTTCAGACTGTTCAGATTTTCAGAACTTAAAACTGCAGAGATCAGATGATTCATTGTATGTAACAATTCAGTGAGGCAAAAAAAGGGGGTATTAAGTGTGTAAATAGTAAAGTAATAAGTAAATATTAAAGAAGTAAGACAAAAACATTAAAAAATTAAAACAACAAATCACAATTTAAAGCATTAATTAATAATTTAATTATTAAATAAGAACTAAAAGTATTTCATACTTTCTGTATCAGTATTTGAACTGAAGGACAGAAGGGACAAAATCGCTTTGGCTCAGTGCAGGTAACTGAAGTTAGGCCTTCTGTGTGTCAGTATAACAACAGGTACCAGTTACCGAGAGGTGGACTCTTAGATCGGTAATTCCATCAAAAACCTAATTGGCTTTGACTCACAAATTTTGTCAAAATTAGATTTTTTTTTTCTAGAAACTCATTTAGCTTTGAAAATTGTTTTCTTTTTCCAGAAGTAAATATATTTAGTTGAAAAACTGAACTATACTAAGTAGAGTTCAAAACAGGACTTGTAATAACCTCTATTTCCACGTAATTTTTCAAAGACTTACCAACACTGCTGCATTTAGGTGCACATCCAATAACATTAGTAGGATAATTTATTATTAAATGAAACTGTATTTTTATTTAAAGAAATTAAAGGAATAAAAAGTCTGTCTAATGTTTGGAGAAACAACCTGAAGGAATGCAGCAATTGCACAAAGAAAAATTGTACTAAAAGAATTAATTTTTAGCAAGGTTATAAATGACCGAAGACTAGTGATTATATGGACAAAAAGTTAGGTAATATTAAATATATGTGGAACTATATGATTAACCCATAAAGCTGTTGTGTCTATAAAGGAAATGTCAGAGAAAAATGTGGGCAATAAGTTAGATTTTATATTAATCACAGCATCTTGTAATATGTGCTACTACTATGTGATATCAGCTTTGGTGAAAGCTCAGTCTCAAGCGGTGACTAGTCTCCCCTGCTGGTTCCTATTTTCATTGTTTTAATAAAATTAACTCATCATGTTGTCAAAATTGCAGAGAGGAATGCAACTGCTCAGATAGCAAGCGAAAGATCCCATGGAGGGATGTGAAACGTGCCTGCACTGCACAGTCTGCACTCTTTGTATAAAATAGTGAGCTTGAGCTACATGTTTCCATGGACCTAACTATGCAGGAGAGTTTTGTGTTTCTAATCATGCTTCATGTCTGCAATAGCAGAAGCAAATTCATCCAATCTCAATTTTATGAATGAGTTGATTGCCATGACTACCTTTGATCTGCAACCACAGCTTTTACAACAGGGAGGAGTGATTCATGAATGTCTCCATGCCATACAGGGCAATTCAACATCATGAAATAAGCTGAACTGGAAGGCAGGGAGCAGGTGCCCACCTCTATTAAGAGATAGACACAGCTGGCTCCTTCCTTTGATATCCAGTAGATATAACGGCACTAACCAGCACTGCTAGGGTTGGGCAACTTACATAAGAAACACCTGGCTCTAATAACACATTTTTAGGAGGAAAAGAGGAAGCAGACATGCAAAGTAGAGAGTTGTAACAAGTTTTGAACTGCAAAGTTGCTTTATAGGAACATACTAGAAGAAATGCCACAGAACAGACAATTACATCAGTCTCTGGTACTCTATTATTACATGCACTGGAAGCATCACAATCGCAGTTGGTGTGGGTAGAACTAAGACCTGCCTGCTCTTAAAACTCATGCCAACAGGGCTCCAAGCAGCATTTCATTATCTTCTAGCAATACACGGATGTACTGTGTGGACTCTCTCCAGGAGCAAACAACAATAAATATGCAGGCTAGACAGAAGATTAGGATATCCTTGCTTTCCCCAAACCTATCACTTGAAATTGCCTGGGAGAAAATTAAATATTTGACAAGAGAAGACTCAAGTAACAGTACTCAGGTGTATTCTAATGTGCTCTGAATGAGCAATACTACACAGTGAGAGTGTCTAGCACTTTACATAAAATATTGGAATGGACAATAAAATAATCACATACTCATTAAAAATACATTAAATCTATGTCTCGATGTTTTAAAAAAAAAAACAAAACAGAACACCACCACCATAAATAGCCCTTTCTGAATTTTAAACCTTCAAAATAAAGAAAAGAAACAATTAAAGGGCAAGCTTTTTTTTTAAGGTAACAGATCTGTTTATTTGAATTTAATGAAAAATACTCAACACCTGACAAGTATTTTAGAAATAAATTATGAGTTTAATAAGACTGATGCGAAAGTGTTCATTCATATTCTGTGAAGACAATTTAGCCATAATTAATATTAATTCAGATTATTTTAATAAAGGACTTAGCTAATTAATCTTCTATGATTGTAAGTGTAATAGTCTAATTAAAGTTAATATAAGGGTTAACAATTCAAATATATTTGCTTTTATATTAATTTGATCCAAAAGCATGTTGTTTTTCTAACAATATGCATACTCATTCACACCGCTTTTTTAGAAGTTGAGTGTCATTCTGAAATTCACTGAATTAATATAACACCCAGCCAAGGAGAAACACCTCATCAAATATTTCAGTTACTTTTGACATCACAAAGTTCAAGCAGTATCTTTTGGATTTAAAATATGCTAATGTAGTTGATAATTCAACTTATTGTACACCTGCAATTTAACTTTCTCTGTACAAAACATAGCAGTTTCTTGAAAACAAGATGAATAATTCAGAGGTCATAATGAACTCAAAACCACAAATCATGTTTCAGTGCTTTCAAACTCTCAGTATGATGGCTAAGAAGTTTGCTGTAGGTGTTAATTAATGGCAGCATTAATTGTTAATTAGCAAGTGTTAAAATGGTAGCAGAAATTAATGCTGAATACATTTAGACTTTCTTTAGGTATACATTTTATGAAAATGGCAGATCTTTCAGATAACTTGATCTTTATTGGTTAATGTTTTGTGAAGAGTCAAAATAGTCTTGCCTACTGCTCTTATTTGACTCATTCTGTACAGATTTTCTCTTGCTCCTCTTCAGGAAATAGACAACTATCAGGAAATCATTTCAATACACAGTTCTTCAAACTAGACTATCTACGAAACAAAATAGGAAGCAAAATTGTAACAGTTGGTTGGGAATACGTAATGGAAGCCATTAACCAGTGCATAATGTTTTCAAGGATTGCTTTCTCTTTAAGTCCTAGTCTGAGAATGGCTAAGGCCACAGGATCATAGGCCAGAGGCATATGACAGTGACATACGTCACAAATTCTCTTCACATCTGATTTTTTAAATCATACAAGTACATAATCTATGTCATTGATTAGTGAAACAAAAAACACTTCAGTATAAGAATGCTCCGCTAAGCTGAGCAGCTCTAATTTTGACAAATTTCTGTTGGAACAAGGACAACTAATGACAGCCCAATATCTTTACTAATAATGAATATACCATTTCCTATCATCCAAATAAAATCTACAATTTAAAGAAACAGGGAAACCTGAAAAGTATTATTATCCTTAAGACAATATATGCAATTCCAGTTTCTTTAAAAAATGATGCTAGACTATGAAGCACATGAAATTTCAAACTTGGGGTTCAGTGGAATACTAAAACTATATTTTCAATAACAAGATTGATATTCTTTTCACAGCAATTTAATCCTCAGAAGGATGAATACATATTCCTTTAAAAAGAATCACCAACCTTTATTCATGTTTCAGATTTTGAGATTCTAAAGCGAATCATTAATATTTCATGTGCGTATTGTTCTATGGTACCCATCTGGAAGAAGAGTATTTTCTCCTTTGTTGATTAAAACTTTATTGACCTTACTGTCTGTCAGGTTCTGCTAAGGGGATTTTTGCCAAGCAAATTTTTAATATTGCACTTGCCAAAAAGCATCAACAGATTCTGTAAAGGGTAATCATAAAACCACGGGGAACATTTAATATTACAGCTAAGACCATGGCATTTACTTTTAAACTTTGCTTACTCTCAGATTTTCTGCAGTTACAATGGGAAAATGAAATGCAGACAACACAAACACCTCTCCATAAAACAGTGAAATGCCATAGCCTTGGTAATTAAGGAATGTCATAGGCTGACTGACAATATTTCATTACTTAACACCTGATAGTTTGTGACAAAATAGTTTCTATAAAATCTCCTCCTCCTGTTTTTCTCTGTGACAGTCAATGATCAGTTTTTGAATGGACTCATCAGAACATCATCTTGGAGTAATGTGATCCCTGAACACACTGAGAGCTTCCGAGGAGGAGCCCGAGGACCCTACCAAGGTAGAAAGCACAAAGGCTTGACTGCTGGGTTGCTCTGCAGGGAGGAGAGAAAAGAGGCAGGAGAGCTGTAGAAGCCTACAGCAGAAGACAACCTTGCTCTACAGGAAAAAGACGCTATGGATCTTAATCCTTAAGGCTATGTATGAAAATTGAGTTTTCAGATACTGCTACTGAATTATGTAGATGATGTAAATATATGAAAGTTTGATAAAGTATTTGTGCCTCATGTGAAAAATCTTTTTGCTCTCTAACCAAAAAAATAAAATGTCCTGTTACCTCAAGAAAACCAACCATCTATCACCATTCTGCTGGAATCCTTTAGTGAAACTGATCATTTTTCAGAGAAAAATGAAGGCACTCTTATGACCGAATGGCTAATTGTGAGATATGGGGCCTTAATCAGTATCCATATAGAGATCTATTAGCCTCTCATTTCCTCTCATTCTCTCTCCCATCCCCTCCAAATTGCCAGGATCCTTTCAGCTGTCTAAGTACCACTAATCCCTTCTTTGGTAATCTCTGGTCCTACCCATATGCCTAATAATATTGTTTACCAAGCAACCTGAAAAGGCATTTCCTTCCAAATAAGCATTGCCTGAAAGGACCTGATATTGTCCAGCCTGTTAGTGCAAGTGGGAATGTCCTACTGTGGCGAAAAAAAAAATAAAACAGATTTTGGAAAATGTGTCTGCTCTGATGATTCAAAGAATTTCAGCACAGGTAGCTTAGAAAAAAATTCAATAAAGACTTTCGTTTTTTTGTTGCTGGTGGTGTTGCTATATAGAAATTCCATAATCTTCCATTCTCCTAAACAAACCAGCTTCAGAAATACCTTATTTTTTCCATATAGATAGAAAATTACCAGAGTCAAAGGAGTTCGCAAATGGATGGTGTTTTCTTTTAAGAATCAACACAGACAAGGCCCTATG
This sequence comes from Tinamus guttatus, assembly GCF_000705375.1. The sequence continues at coordinate 417,966 of NW_010583430.1, forward strand.
ACAACATTACTGTTGTAGCCTAATGCTTATAATTTATTAATTTATAGATGTGTGAGAGAACTGACTCAGAAAGTGGTATGTAAACAAGACCACATATGTTATTTTTGTAGGTTGATAGGTTCCAGTAAATTTAAGTTAAACTGAAGGACAAAACAAGAAACCTTTGCTGAACTGTCCTTCCTACTTAACTTGCAAAGAGCCCTTACTCACCATCAGTACTTCTTATATCTAGCCTTTGATATCTTCAAAGGCTCATTTATCTTCCCTTGCACCTCTGACAGTGATCCTTTTCTCCTAAGTGCTATACAAATGCAACAGTTTAAGAACATTCTGCTGCAAGACAAGAGATAACCACTAGATAGATAGAGGAGGAAATACAGCTACATAATGGGGCAATGTCATAGAGCATGATAGGGGATCTTCCTTTCTTAGATTTTAATGTACTCACATCAGTGATTTGCCATTGTGTGCCATTCCAAAAATAGCTCTAGTTTAGCTAATTCAAAAACTAATAGTAGCATAGTCGGAGTATTCACTTCACTTTCCTAGACAGATTTTGCACTCTACTGATATCAGTACACAACCAGGTTTTTCAAAACTAGCTCAGGCATATATGTGCATACGCTTTATTGTAGCCATTGCAGCAACTATAGCTTACACATGAAAGTTACAATCCTGAGCTAAAAGAAAGAAATAAAGAGTAAACATCTGGACCATTACATATGTTACTTAAGGGGGAAAAACACAGCCTTTTTTTTTTAAAGATAACTTTACTCAGTACTCTATGTAGAGAACTTCCTTTTCAGCCCGCACCTTCCCTCCTTTACTTATAGCTGTTGCATCAGCAGTCAGAGGAATGTTCATCTCTTTTCCACAGACAATCTGCCTAGGGGACTTGCAAAATAGGGAACTACAACGAACTAGAGGAGAGAATGTGACAAAGAGCATGGTAAAACAGCTGGATATGCTTGAGTTTAGTTAGTTTAGAAAGTGCTTCCTTCTTGTGGAAGGCCAAAAAAATGCATCACCTGAGGTTTCTGCTTAAAAATGCCCTTGCCCACATGCAGTCTGTTACTACATCTGTTCAGAAAAATAGGTTGCAGATATGTAAATGAGGAAATTAAAGCAATAAAATAATTAACTCTGCATCCATAATTTTTGACCTCAAAAGATGACGGCCTCAAGAGCTGTAAAATTCATGGTAGCTGGCAAAGATTCAACAGTAGAGAAATTGGTATTAGCAGGAACCACCCACAAACAAATTTACACTGACAAGCAAGTGCCACAAAAATATTTATGCATACAGATGTGCTGCAAAAGCTAGCTTCAATGACCTGTTTTGCTTTGTGCAGCAGCAGCAATGATTACTTCTGCTCTTATATTTGTTATTATATTTATACCGCTGTTCTCATTTTTCCCTAACACCATTCCTCAGCTATGATGATACAGCAGTCGCTAGCACACCTGCAGCACAGATATATCCAAAAGCTAAAATCATGCCTTCCAATTACAGTACAGATTATTGCATCTGGGAGACCAGATCTCAGCCCAAAAATTCAATCTTTATATCAGAAATTTAGGTAACTTACCAAGGCCCTGTGCTGTGTAATAACAGAACTGCCAAAGAACTCTAACTTTGGGGAAAAGATCCAATTCTAGGTCTGCCACAAACTTGGGGAGCTCATATTTAGCATGAGGTGTGTACAGATTCTTTTTTTGGATTTATCCTTGATGAATTTCATAAAGTACCTGTCAACTCAATGTGCTACCCTACCTAGGTCCCTCCAAATGATAGCCATGTTTTTGAGCATTATTAGGTGCATTCCGCAGTTTGCTGTTATTAACTGACTTGGCATAGATGTGTTTTCTCTCCTCCTTGTTTGTCTGCTACATCGAAATAGTAGATTAAATCCTACTAGGTTTATTTATTTATTTACTTACTTATATTAGTATCAATAGTTAGAATGCTAATATTGTTTAAAAATAGAGATCTCATGAGAAAGAGATATTACATTTATTCTTCAAAAAGATACAGAGTCTTATCTGCCTAGCTTTTATTTAAAACTCAGGTTATATTTTCATTAATTTTCATTAACTTTCATTTCACTTCAAAGGTTTAAGTTCAGCATTCAGATACTAGAAATATCTAAAGTATGTTTGCAGATCATTACAGGAAATAAGATTCAGTGCTTGATTTCCTTAACACAAAGTCTCAAAAAACAGCCATATTCCCTGTTGATGTAAAACATGACACAAATCTTAAATTTAACATTTTGAATTTAGTACATTCTGCCTGGCTATGTCTGATTTAATGACATTTTGAAAGAGGTCTGTCATTATGAAAAATATAGAAACCATTCTGAAACGTTATATATATTTTTTAATTGTATTCAATTTGCGTATGCGACCCCTGATACAAAGGGAGACTTTTTTAAAAACAGAAATACTTCACAAGAATTTTGTGATACTCTGTTTGCTTGCATATGTATCAAATAGAGCAAAACAAAAGAAATAACAGATAAGCTGTTATTTTGTGTCATTAGACAAAAGTTAATGACACAATGTCATTTCCTAGTTTGGGCTCATAGTTTTAGAATAAAATATTCTTTCAGAATCTTTCAGAGACGTATCCACAAAGGGAGTGGTAGTGGACATTGGCCATACCAGGTATTTAAAAGAGAAAATGTGAAAGCTCCATTTACTGGTGGAAAAAAAAATTGTGCCTTTCAGCAAATTCCTGTATCTTTCTATGCCTCTGGCTATGTTTACATAGATTGTTGAACTCACTTTAAGTCTAAAAAAATACCTTGATGTGCTTTATGCCCTCATGACTGCTTGAGTCCAGACTTTCCAGAACCATTGGGATTGAATTTACAGCTTATCATGATTATATTATTTTCCGAGTCTGAAGACTTCCTAATCAGACTTCCTAAAAGTAGATCCTGAAAGGCTTGTATGTGACAACGTCCCATTCTTCTCATGGTCAGGTGGGGCATGTCAGTGATAAACTCAGTGTGGATGAAAGTTTAGCCTGTGTTAAAACTGAGCTCCAATTATGTCCATGTAGACAGAGCTCCTTCATATTCTCCAAAACGCTTTATGCACTATATGGAAATAACTTTAAGGGTTCAACTACTTTAGGACACTAAAAGTAGCAGATACCTGCTTTTGTAGATCAGAGTCTTTCTGCAGTGAGAGATGGACAGACAAGCTAAGGCGACTCTGTGGTTACACACACAAATCTCCAATGTCATGGAAGAGTTGGAAAAAAGATTTAGGATCTTTCACTTTCAGAAGACATAGCTGAATAAAAGCTTTGTTTAAAATATAACTGGTACTAGCAAGTGAAATGACCTTCAGTAAAGATGGTACAGATTTATGGCGTACAACTCTCTCTAAAAACTGTGTAGTCCACACTTCTCTTAGTTGATTCCAGGTCTTTTGTTTATTCCTGAAGGCCAGTTCCTTCATCAAGAATTTAATTGCTTTTCCTAGTATTACCACATGATACAGATACCCTTCTGAAATCTCCTTACTGTAAAGAATAAATAAGCAGAGGAGCAGAGCAAAATTACCTCTAACTCTGGGTTCTTAAGCTTAGAAAGAATTGTCTGAATATCTCTGCATATCACTTGCATATGTTTTGTCATAGCACTATTCTGCATACAGAGTTCAATGAACTTTTACAATAAAATATATTATTGCCTCCCCTTGTAACAAGAATTTCTTCCTTCCATTTACTGTTTGTGCAGCTACTATGAAGCAAATCTGGATGTTTGTAAGATATTTCCTTGTCTTGGCTAGAAATAATAATAAAAAAAAAAGAGACAAAAGAGAGGCTAGAGTAAGGCTTAACAGGAAAAGTTTTACACATGAAAGCACAGCTATGATTTTTGACGCAGATTCACAATCTATTGTAGTCTTAGGACATCATGAAAGTACTTTACCTCTTTTGAGCTCAGTGGTTAGTTTCTGTTAGAAGACTGGGTTACTTCAGGCTGTACTCTGCTCTGAAAACAGGTTTGATCAGCAGTTACACTGGCCTGAGTTTTGACATACAGATTTGGGTGATTAAGTCTAACATGAATACAGCTGTACAAGATTGGACAAAAGTTCACCTACCACCACATACTGTCTCTGAGAGCACATATATTAGGGGGAAAGAAAAAAAAGTCAACCAAAAAAAAAAAAAAAAAAAAAGAGAAAGAAAAGGGCAGACAATCTGTGGTACTTTACCCCTATATTTCCTGAGTTAACAACAGTGTGCAGTTTAAGGACTTTAGGTCACAGGTTTTCTCTTTCTGCTTACCTGCACTTGATGAATATTTCTTCCATAGATTTCAGCAACTCATCTAAATCTTTATCGTACACACTATCCCATGACAATAGGTTTCACAATTTAATAAAATCTTCTGTGAAAAAGTCTCTTTGACTTAAAACTGTCCTCTTGAAATTTTATTTGACACTGCATTGATTTTTTATCATAAAAAACAATGAATAATCATTCTCCTATTCACTTTTTGCCATAATGTTTATTATCTATTTCTTATTCAGTCTGAAGTATCCAAATCTGTTCCACTTTTCCTATGTAGAAGTCATTCCACACTATTTGTAATACTTGTTGCCCTTTCCTGCACCTTTCCAATTTTTTAATACTTGATTAATATAACCAGAACTGCAAATAGTATTCAAGATGTGAAGACAACATGGATTCATTCAGTGACATAATGATATTTTCTGCTTTGCTGTCTATTCTTTCCCCAGTTCTCAAAATTCTATTTATTTTTCTGACCACCACTAAGCATTGAGCTGATGCTTTCAGGGAGTGATTATATAATGACTCCAAGATCTTTTTTCCTGAATAGTAATAACTAATTTAAAAATCTTCTCTGTGTACATGGGTTGTTTTTCCCAACCTGAATTACTTTACATTTGTGAAGTACTTTTTCCCTGTTCTCTTATTGCCAGTCTTTCAGTTTCACAAAATGCACTGTGTGTTCTTCATTCAGATTGCTTACTTAATATTCTGTATAAATTTAATATTATCAGCAAACTTTATCACCTCTCTCCATTTCCCTTTTCATATCAATAGAGATTAATATGCCCCAGCACAAATTCCTATGGGATTTTGTCATTCATTTTCAGCATGATGAAAACTGCCAGTTACTAACCGATGAGAAGATGTTCCATTTTATCAGATAGCAGCTTTGTCTACTTTGTTATGCTTATGTGCTATGTTAACCCTATAAAGTTGTTTCATTCCCTTATTTATGCCTGCTCCTCCCCAGTCATCCCACAGCAACTACTCTAGTCAGCTTCTGGAGTCCAAAATGAATAATCCAACTTTCTCCTTCTTCAAAAACAAATGTCCCTAAACAAACAAACAAAACCCAAACAAACAAACAAACAGAAATAAAGCAAAATAAAAAAAAAAGAATAGAAAAGCTTTTCTCCATTTTATACCCTACAGACAGCATGGATTCAAACCACATCTGATATAAGTCAAGAGCAACCCTCAGCTGTATGCCAGACGTTTGGTCCAATGTTCCCTGCATCACTGACCTGTGCATGCAAACCTCTCAACAGCAGAACCCTGCCAGCCCACACATTGGTCTCTCTAAATCAGTATGCAAGGAGAGAGTGATACGCACCTAGGATTGGAGAGGACCAGGGCTCTGGTTTCCGCGTATAAATACCTAAAACCGAAAGGATCTTCCACCACTAATACAAGGAGATGGATAAACAACATATTGCTGACTGCTACTAATGCAGGACTGAATACATTCTTCATTGAATGTATTTAGTTGGTGGCAGTGAAAGAGGAAGTAGGAGCAGTTTAGGGATATACAAAGCAGATAGTATTTGGCATAGATTAGTACTACAAGAATTATAGTGGTATATTAAACTATATACTATAATTTGTTGAATACTACAAAGCCAACGATATTTCTTCTAACACTAGTGTAAACAATGTGAAGCCTATTCCTCCAGTGATTTCACTTCCAGGTCTAGGGCGGTAAGTAATTTTAATCAACTGCAATAAATGATGGTGTACTCATCCCACTTCTAATTATTCTTGCTTCAGCTTCACCGACATAGGTAAACAGGGCCTGTTGAATGTGACAGCTCAAAGCCAATGTCAGAGTTGACAAGAGAATGAAGAAAATCTAACTCCCAGTTTGTGTTATTGAAACAAGTCACTAATTATTCCCTAGTATTGTTCCCAAATTGTTGTGTAGTATGGACCTGCATACCTCTCACAAACATTTTGCACAGTTGTCAGCTACGTGTCCCTGGTTTTCCACTAGCCACTTCTTAATTTTCATTTCACACTTTCAATGATTTGCATAGGAAATCCAAAATGTCCTACAACGATAGAGAGAGATACCAAAACCAGCTGAAAATTCCCATACATATCAAAATATGTATGTGCAACCTTTCTTAAATCTACCTGTTTAATGACTTCATTTTCTCTTTTCATGAAAGGCACCCTTCAAAGGGCAGTCTGTGTCGAGAAGTATAAAGATGACTTTGCTCAAGTAGCAAGACAGAATTCATGAGATAACAGGAAGGCAGGGTGGAATTCGATTTTCTAATTGGAGCTTTCTGTATGCAGAATACACTGTTTTCCTTTTCTGAGAAAAGAAAATTAATTCCAGAAATCCTACAGTACTGACCTCAGAACTGGGATTACCCCAGCCTGCAGTCTGAAGCAGCAGCTCTTGCCACTCCTTCTCTGTATGTGTTAGTTGTTTCTTAGCTTTCTCCAATAATGCTCTTTGAAGGTATTTAGTATATCACTTTGAGTACTGAATTTTTATATTTTGGAATTATGTTAGAATGGTGAGTATGTGAATATATTCCAAGTAAGCTGGTGGTGAAGAAATCTACACATAGACCATCCACACTCACACTGTCTAATAGAACCATGTGAATATCCTGGTAGGATGGGAGGCTGTTTTTTTTTTTTTTTTTTCCTCCTCAATAATTTTATCACTTCATTATATTTTGATTTTATGTTACCATTGATTGAAATCTGCTGTTTCTGACAAGCCAGATTTTCCCCTCACACACGTATGCCTACACATATATACCCCCACAGTGAGCAACAAAAAGCAACAGTCGTAATTGGAGCGGAGCATTTCAAGGCCCCCTCTGCCCCCCCAGAGGCAAATACAAAAGGAATTCCATTAGCACATCTGCGTCTCATCTGCATGAGATAGTGTTTACATCTAACTAGAGTGTTGCATACTGCACAGGAGAAAAAGCACAACACATGTAATAAAAATACCTAACCTTCATATTTCCCCATATGGCTCATTTTGAGCTTGAAAATTCAAGCTTTGGAAACTAAACGCATTCAGCAAACTGTTCTATCATTGGTACTCTTTTGATATACACACAGCTTATCTCAATAAAGTATAACGGGGAGCTCTACATCTGGACAAAAAATAGTTTTGGATAAGTCAAAGAAAGCAAAGGATAGCTGCATTATTAAAAGTTTTCAATGTTTTGCATTAAAATGAATGATCATATATTAAGGAATAATAGTGAGCTCATCCACAAAAAATCCTTATCAGATGCTGTGTCGAAACTCTGCCCAGGTGAGGATGGCCCCGAATAATCTACTTTCTACTGGCTTCAAACACATTGACACTGATTCAGACTATCAGCAACAAATCTCCTTGCCAGTCTGGGAAGCTGAGGAAGCCAGAGCAGCAATGACAGCTGCATAAACAGCAAACAGTATCAAACCAGCAGACAGACAGAGAAAAATCAGCATGAAAATGGTTCTGTGCAACTCAGGCTTTTTTTTTTTTTTTTTAAGTTTTTCAGGGAAATCTCTGTAGAAAACAAGTAGTGAAGCATACCTGTATTTATTTATTTATTTTTACCAGGAGGAATGCATTAAGAATGTAAGGTAGATATGCAGAAGGCTTTCTCTCTTTTATCAAACATCTCATTTAAATTCTAAAGCACAACAAACCTTCATTAAAATTCATTGTTGCCAGGAGTTTCAATGACAGAATTGTGACAGCTAAGATAGGGGCATTTTCAGTGAGGTGGTCCAAACAGTACAGAAGATTTTTGCTCTCAGAAACATCCAGTTTGATCAGATTTTTTTCTGCCATTTCACTGAATGCTGTGAAAGTAGCAGATCTGTGATTAGTCTATCAACCTTTCAAGCCAGGATCTCCTGAATATTCAGATCAATCAGGAAGAAAAGCCATAATATATATAAAAAGATCCTCAGGACTCATCAAACAGTAGGAAAGATGTAGATAATAATACTATGGGCATATAGTAGGTGAACAAAGTTAAGAGAAGGAAAAAAAAAAAAAGAAGAAGACAAAGAAATGGATATAACAGCACTAAGCCTTTCCATACTGTTTCTCTCTTATTCCATCTCCTTTACCTGTCTCTTTGTCTGTCTGGTTTCTATCTCTACCCTCTGGAGAATCAGATTCCTGCTACCAATTAGGCTCATTAGGATATCCTGCAAGACTCACTGTTGCCCAATTAAACTAGTTGCCTAAATGCAGACAGAAACGTAGGTGACTCTTCCTGTCTGAAGTCTCAGCAAAGATAGCAAAATGATCTCACTGAATGGAGCAGAGAGAGTGTTAACCATTTAAGTGCTAGCCATGGCAATGACTCAAAAAACGTAATTCTCTAGCATATATACATTTAGTTGTGGCTGTTTATGCCCACCTCTCAAATCTTGAAAATAAGATTGTAATATTTTTTTTACACCACCAATACCCAGTATATAAAGAAAAACAAAAAAGTCATGACATCAGCCCTGCTTGTATTCTTCCCTTGCAATCTACCTGAGCACAGCATACCTGGAGTTGTGCACTGGTAATATTCTGTGTGTTATTCTAATTACATTATACAATCTGATGAAAGTCAGATTTCATCCAAACTATAGTTTAGAACGAAAGCAACATAAATCATCAAATAATAATCTTCCTGCAAGTAAAGTAAAAATCAAAGCTTAAAAAAGCTTATATTAAAATTGATATAGTGCATTCTGAAAAATAAATGCAAAACACACTCTAAAAAAGGATTTAAGGGGACATATATTTGCCATCCCTGTCAAAAAAAGGTATAGCAGCGCTGCTGGAGATCATCATTAAAATTTAATGATGAAAATTTCAACACCACAGGTTTCCAGTAACACTGGAGCTTTTGAATGGAGAAGATTTGAAAAGACCTAGTATGAATGACAGCTTGAGAATCTCTGTTCTTAAGCATTTTACACCTCTATCATTTTTTCCTGTTAGGTGGAAAATTTATAATGTCAAAAAGAACAAGCATATAAGACATAATTAGACAAAATGACTGTGCTTAAAGTGTGGAAATAGACATGTTTTTGATTCTAATTCATTCTTCCCCTTCTCAAATAAAATCTCTCTACATTATCTGAAAGTGGAAAAGATTAACTTAATTTTAAGTAAATAGGACTCATCAGTCTGATAGTATTCAGGTGTTTAGACTTGTTTCTAAGCTTTGATGAAATTTGTTTTTATTCCTTGTATTCAGTCATTTGATCAAGATCAAATCTGTTGCAGAATAAGGAAACAACAGAAAACATAACTTAAAAACTCGTGAAAGCATTATTAATGCAGATGGGCATGGTAACTGTTATTTTATGTACAGTTAAGCTCTGATCCAACTCTTACTAAAATATTTAGAGAAGAGATCCTCAAAGAACATGTAATGGAATTGCCACATTTTACTTGGTTGGATATTACCAAGGCCAACTTAATGTTTTGTCTGTTTTACTTGAGTAAACTTCATCAAAACTCTAAATGTTACTCTTGATATCTCTGACTGTGCAAAATGTTAGTCCAGAATTGTAGCTCATCTTTGTCAAAATTCAAAGGTTATGATATTGGATTTTAACAATATGTTCTGATTACTAGCTCCTATTCCTTAACCTGCTGATGGAAAACATTTATAATAATAATAATAAAAAAAAACAGACGGTTATCAAGCCAGGAGTCTGATAAATGACAACATGTAATTGCCATGTGTACTGCTTATTTTTAGCCCTGAGTAGAGCATGGAAGGAACATAATAGTGTTTCTTTCCAACTTGGAACTACTATTAAGGCAGGAGATACTAATTTATTTTCCATCTCTAGCACAGATATCTGTCCTTCACAGAAAGTGCCATGTCTCTCTGTTTATTGAAGTCTTTTAAATAAATATCTGTCTATTATGTCTTTCCTGCTGTACAGGACTGTACAGGAGGCATGTGCTCTAGAGGAGCGCTTTTCATGTGTTAGCATAAGACTAATCTTAAAGCTCCTTGAAGCTGGGTAGGGCTGTTGGATGATAACATTTCAGTTCATAGCAAATATTCTTAATCAGTCTCTGACACCCTGGCAATTTGTCTTGTGAATTTCATTGTATCAATACTAGGACTGTTCTTTCAGATATTGCAATACCCGTTTTTTTGGAAAAGGCCACCTTTCTTGAGCCAGGGACAAATTTTATGAATCACACTGCTAGTGCTAAAAATGATGGTGGGCACTATACAGGAACTGTTCCAGGTATGATCATTGACAGCCCTAGGGCACAACAGCGCTTTTCATATCACCTCTTGCTCTCCTTCTCTGGAGACAGTTCCTTTTCTCTCTCTTTCTTTAACAGTCTAATAATTACCCATTTCTCCCTCTTCTTCCCACTCTCCTCCCTGCCGCCTCCCCTGCCAGGAAACAGAAGATATGGTCATACCATCTTCCATCACTCAAACATATTTCCCTTTTCCCACAAAAAGCATCAAGAGACTGTGCTAGATGTCAGTGAAGCTCCCCTTAAGATCTTTTATTTATCCATACTGTATAAGGGCCATGAGGGATTTGTGAGGTCAAAATAAAATACAAAAACGTTATCATTTTTTAGCTCAAAAAAAATTATCTTGAAGGGCCAAAGGCATGGTTCTGTTTTTTATGCTCTCATACAAAACAAAAATATTTCCTAAATAAGAAAACCTAAAACAATCCAAAGATTCACATTCCTCCTTTCTACTTTCTTTCTGATTCTCATTGATTTTGTTTGCATTACTACGCAATAATACGGTCAGTAAAGGGTTCAACTTCACAGATAACTGCTATAACCAATATATAAGTAAAAATAATGGTACAGTTTGATGACTTCTCTTCCTCTTTTCTTCTTCTCCAAAGACAGTGCCTGTATTTGGAAAGAAACTGTGATTCCTCTTTAATTACCATGAAACCCTAAGCTCTGGACAGACCCTAAGTGTCTGCATTTAGGTGGCTAAAGACTGAAGCAGAGTGGGAAATTGGACATAACTTTTCCCGTTTCCTAAAAAGTAGGATTTTGGTCATCTTTCTGAGGTACATAAACCTTCCTGTGATCCAGTGGAGAAGGGTTAAAGGCATCTAATGCAGAGTTTTAAATTCCAGTTGGAGCCCAGCTGCCTAAAAAGTAAGAGCCATGACATCTTATGTGAAGGTAACAAAGTCTTTTATTGGATTTAGCCTTAAGTGAGGAAAAAAATCTTTAGGCAAGCCATAAAATACACTGTAATTCTCAGGCTGTTTTTTGCTAAAGAAGGGAAAGTTACTGTTTTCATTCTGTATGTTTTTTCGGAATATGTATCACTAATATAATTCAATTCTTATAATACAGGGAACAGTAGGAAAGAAGTAGGAAATATCAATATATTACCAGAATCCTAATACTCTTACAGTGTGCTTGGAAATTTCTATATGGCTTTTCTTTTGTAACAAGCAGTCAAGTCTAGTCTGTGTCCTTTGAGGATAAGAAGAAATGCAGATAAGAAATGTAGATAAATAATTCCGATTATCTTCTTTGGGGCTTGTTTTCCTTTTTTTTTTTTTTTTTCTTTTTTGCACCACAGGTCTTCACAGTGGTTTAGATTTCAAGGATTTTCTTGGAATACCAACTCTTTCCTTTGTATGTATTTGTTTATTCCCCAGTGTTCAGTCAGATGTGTTTTTCTATTCCTGTACAAATACTCTAGCAGAAGAGCTTTACCAAAAACACTTTTAACATCTCTGTCAAAATATTGACCAGAAAGATTACAGCATATTCTTGAGAAAAAAACTATAAATGCTTTAAATAGATAGCATAAATTTCTCAAGTCAATTAATAATATAGTAGTATATATATAATATAAAGAGAGTATAATAACATTGCTTGTGATGGAGCAACGCAATATTAAGTGAAACAAATATGTGTTAATCATCAAGGATTATTCCAGCATAGTCTTCAACTCTACCTACACTGGTATAAATATATAATAAATATAAACTTTAACAGGCTTTTTGGCCTAAAACTCCCTGAAATCAGGACCCTTGTAGTCCATGTACCTAACAACATTGTTCAGCAGATATACTGACTATATTGAGAAGATCTTACAAGCATGATATTTTTAATATACAGAATCCAGTAAACAAATAAGTAGAGACTGTACAGCTATTACTGCAATGTATGCAACAGGTATAAGTAACCTGTTGCATACTGGAAATTAAATGGATGCCTATATTGTATTTTCAAAAGAATTTTATAAAAAGTGGGGGGCATGTGTGAAAGCAAGAAAAGTCTCTTTGTGTTCATTCCCCTTCCTGCCTTTAGAGAGAACTACTGAATTTGCTAATAATTGCAGCAGCAGAAACCACCTTTGATATACTGAATGAGTTAATCAGAATGCCTCTGCTGAAACAGCAAAAACAGTCATATTAACATCCTCTGTGGGCAATGGGCTTCTGAAAAAGCATTCTGTTACAATGAATGTAAAGGGTATTTGTGACTCCGCTGTTGGCTAAAATAGTATAAATTCTATTGCAAAAGGATAGAGAAATGAGGATTTGCCTTTAGTATATATCATGAAAAATGCTTATTATGCTCAAAAACTTTGCTTAATTTTCATACTTTAACAACTAGGACTAAAAATCTAAGTACCTACTGTTCTACTACTGAACTAACACCTTTGATAAAAATATATATTTTTTTAATACTACACATTACCAGTGTCTCAGCTAAAAAAATCAAAATTTTTGAATAAAGAGGTCCACTAAAATATTTTTAGGGTTCTACTAGAAAACATTAAGGGCAATAAAAATAAGCAAAACTGTATCAGCTAGATGTTAGCTATTTTCTGAACCACTGAGTTAATTACCTAAAATAAGAGATATGAACTCATCTACCTTCGGCTCATTAAAAAGCCTTCTTTTTGAAGTGCAAAGCAATAGGTGTTATTTTCCAAGCCCCATTTTTTAAAAATTATTTAATTCTCTCTATCTTCTGGGTCCATACAGGAAATATTTATGTTATATTACTCCCTTAGGATTTATCCCTTAGGATTTATTTTGCATAGAACCTGATTCAGGCCCTCTCCCACGTAAGAATACCTCACTCCACTGGAAGTCATAAAGAGTTGTATAAAAATACCGTGACTTGCAGAGTCAACATGTAAAACATGTAGTAGAAAGTGGGATCAAGAAGATTTGACTTTTTAAACTATAATATCAGAATATGCTGTCACATAATTTTTTAAAAAATCTTAATTCTTGACAATTTAGCTTTATTTATTACCTCTCTCTATTTTTTTCTCTTTTTCTCTATTACCCTGCTTCTTCAAAACTGTAGGAAAGATGACTTCATTGGCTTGTGTTTCTGCCCAAGGAAGATGACCTGGAAAACATGAAGCTTTTATTCCAACAATAAATATGTTTTTTGCTTAATATTCCTGAAACAGGGACACTAGTTAGAATTTCAGGGGAAAACAAAAATTCTTGTCCATCTGATGGTGAAAAATTTTATCTATCTATCTCCTCTGCAACAGGCAATGGTGATGTAAAGACTGCAATCAAAGACAATAATGCCCTATGTGTCCTGCTTCACATAGCCACATAGGGGAGGGAGTGTGTCTTAAATAGTACATTTTTTGGCCAATCCTGATACTGTCTATGGAGCTGAAAGGCTTGAGATCACTCAAGGAGTGTTACTTGTTAACAAACTCTCCCAGGTAGGCTGAAGTTAGTACAATGGCTATGGATGTGTAATAAAATAGATTTTTGATGTGGGAAATCATTGCAGAGACAATAAACACAAACACTATAGGAATACAATCCTTTACAAAATGCAATAATAACATTACTGATTTTTTTTCTAGTATTGATCTCTTCCTGTGGTCTTCTCTGTAGACTTCCACTGGAAATGTTTAAGACATGGAATGTTTTATTGTGGTTGAACATTGCCTAGGAAATTACTTTTGCAAATGATTTATCTATTAATGAACTGCCGGTGAGACCAGAACTGTACAAAAAAAGTGTCCCTGAAGGTTTTGTTTCCAATGCAATCATAAGAAAAGAAAAGGTGATAAAATATGTTGACAAATATTGTCACTTACAAAATCATGTAAATGTCTGGGAGGGGTATGAAATGACAGCAATAGTAATCTTATCCCAAGTGGCCCGAAAATAACAAAATGTAAACAAGATAAGAAAAATATATATATGTATATATATATATATATATAAAAGAAATTAATATAGAGCATAAAGCTCTCTAGAGGTTTTTAAAAAAAATTATTAGTGAGGCTACATATATAAATGCGAAAACTCAGAAGCCAAAGTCATAGTTCTGGACAAAATAGTTTCTAAAGAGAATTGCCTATGTCTGAAACTCCACTATGTGATGCTGCTAACTACTGATTAATCCCCAAAAGATGCCACAAGCACCAGCACGTGGACTGGGGCTGGCAGAAGCCTTCTACCAACATCAGATAAGAGTCACATGAACACAGCTAAAATGGTCTCTTTTTTCAAGTTTGAGAAACAGACAGCAATACATGATCAATGAGTGCCAGTGTTACAAAAGTGATCAGTGAGTCAACTATCAATCTACGTCTGGTTTTAAGGAGTTTGACAGAGTTTCTACAGAAGTTAGCTGCACTAAATGCTGCAAGTAGAGCTGGTCTGAAAATTCAAATGAAAATACTACTTCAGACTGTTTTTACATTGAAGCATTAACTTCTTTTATGATTGTCTTTAGGATTAATGAAATATATAGTGGCCTGGTCTTATTTCATCAGATACATCCATCTTGTGTCTGTACAACCAGAATAGGTATTAAGTCCATGAAAGAAAGCCACACACAAGTTCTCTGTGCTTAGCATTGGCACAATCTATGGTGGGGAGAAAAGCAAAAGGGAACATGGAACTATTAGGTGTCAGAATTAAAGGCAGAAAAATTTAAGGTGAAAATAAGAGTTTTCAGTCAAAAACGTCTTACTCAAGAACTATGCAGACTTGAGTTAGCATATTTCACTGTTCCATGCCGTACATGGGGAACTGTTTCAAAAAGGGGGCTAACCTGCTGGAAAGCAATTCTGTGAAGAAGGATTTGAGAGTCTTGGTTCACAGGAAGTTAACCATGAGGCAGCAATGTGCCCTTGTGGCCAAGAAGGCCAATGGGATCTTGGCCTGTATGAGGAGGAGTGTTGCCAGCAGGTCCAAGGAAGTGATCCTGCCCCTCTATGCAGCGCTGGTAAGACTGTACCTAGAATATTGTGTGCAGTTCTGGGCTCCCCAGTACAAGAGGGACATTGAGCTTCTAGAGAGGGTCCAGCATAGAGCACCAAAGATGATTAAGGGACTGGAGCATCTATCTTATGAGGAAAGACTAAGCAAGCTGAGCCTGTTTAGCCTAGAGAAGAGAAGACTGAGAGGAGATCTGATCAGCATGTACAAGTACCTTGGTGAATGTAGGGAGGATGGGGCCAAACTTTTCTCTGTGGTGGCCACTGTGGTGGTTATCACTCTGTGGTGGACAAGGGGTAATGGGTACAGGTTGAAACACAGGAAGTTCCATCTTCATGTGATGAAGAACTTCCTTCCTGTGAGGATGACAGAGCCCTGGAACAGGCTGCCCAGAGAGGTTGTGGAGTCTCCTTCTCTGGAGATCTTCCAGACCCACCTGGATGCCACCCTGTGACACGTGCTCAAGGTGTCCCTGCTTGAGCAGGGGTGTTGCACAAGATGATCTCTAGAGGTCCCTTCCAACCTTAACCATTCTGTGATTCTCTGATTCTGTGAAAAATGTGTACATGAGCCAACCTGTTTTTCATTTTAACTGATATATTTTCACTGCTTTAAATTTGGAATATTTTAACAGTAAATGTGCTATAAGTGCCTGGAAGAAAGTTAAACTCAGAAATGAAACCTTTCATTTTCACCCAAATGTTTTTATACTGTTCAATTCGCCCACCATATTAAGAATTTACACAAAACTGAGTCACTTCAAACTGTCTAAGACTCTTAACAAAGGTAGCTCATATAAATGGACTCTTTCTTTCATATGACTCCTCAAACTCCTCCCCTCCCATGAACTTGCTCAGGTATTTCTCGTATTTGTGAAGTCTAGGTCAGGGCGTTGTGTGCACCTGAGTAAGAAGATAGTCTTCCCCGCCATGTGGGGGGAGCCTATGGAAGGGCTGCAGTCATGCAATTAATTAAAGACAAGCAGGGAGGTACTGTCTGGGAATTGATCACTTCTTTCAAAAATCCAGCTCATTGCCACTTCCATACAGCATCTGAGCAGCCCTCAGGAAAAAGCAAGTGAGAACAGGTTGCTTTTTTGTTGTATTTTTTTTACTAATTTTGTCAGCTGGTTTCTGCACAAGGGAACTTTGAAAGTAAAGCAGAGATTTAACTAAGAGAATATATTCTTCCCAAATGCACTTTACAGTCACTTCATTGGTAATTGTATAGAAGCACAGAGTGGGCAGGTTGACAGATGTTTCTTCACAGGATGGAGACACAACAGCAAGAGAGTTCTGCAAGAGCTGACATGACTGCTGTGACAAGAAGTTTGGGTATAATTGACTTCGCTCAGTCATGGAAGATATCCATAACAAAGTAAGTATGCCTTAGATTCCTTTTAGAAGTGATAATAATGCATCTTAAGCAATAAATACCTGTGCACAAACTCACAGAGTAGAGTCTGTAGACCAGCCATTGACTCTAATTCATCCATGTCATCTAAAAATATGTGTCTAATAAATGTGTTCACAGAAAGCAAGTCCTGTTTACAATGGTGGACTAAGTTAGTCAAATAATTATTTGATGCAGGACTCTTTGCCTGGCTTTAATAAGAGCCCTCCCACACAGGTGCGTGTACCTTTCCCCTGAGGAAGTGAGCAGTGTACTGCTAACGAGGCTTATCAAAATTCCTGCCAACATTGCTGCCTACATCATCACCATCATCACCTTATTAGTGGACCTCTAAGGCAGGTTGGCTTCCCAGCTAAATCATGTATGGGGTCAGTTCTCCATGCCATAGCTCCACAATAAAGTCCCAAACTAGAAAAAAACATCTTTTAAGTATACTCCACAGCCTTCATTTAAATAGCTTTTGATGTGAATTCACTGCTCATAAAAGTGAGGGAATGACTGCTCTGGCAGCCTCTGGGCATCATTTGGGAAGATGAAATGCAGGCTTATCTTCATAACTACAAGCACACTGTGTCTGGCTATGGCATTATAACCCGAGCTCCAGTCTCTTAATCAGAATTAGTCCAGTAGTCCCAAACGGTGCAATTGTTTTATGGTCATGGAAATGACCATTAGGGTGAGAGACACCAATCTGTTTTTTTCCACTTGTGACCTAATTGCAGTTTAGATTTACCCTGTGCCCCTTGAGCTGCCACCTGAGGTGATTTTCACAGGCTGGTGAGTCATAGTACTGACAGTAATAGGAACTGGAAAAGGACAAGGATGGTATGATGACTTAGCACCCAGGAAGAACAGGAAGGCTTCAGGCAAGCTACCAAACCATCAATCACTGGTGGAGCATGCAGCCTAGGGAGAGTGCGGGAGCATACTGATGACTCAGGGGTACAACAGCATGATCACCTGCTGCCAAACGCAGAGTTCGATTTGTACAAAAGAAATCACCCTCCTCTCTGCCCTGTCACATTGTCTGTCTCCCACTTTGTCACTTCATAACAATTAGGAACCACAGATCAAGAGGAAGGAAGGAAGGAAGGAAGGAAAAAAGGAAGGAAGGAAGGAAGGAAGGAAGGAAGGAAGGAAGGAAGGAAGGAAGGAAGGAAGGAAGGAAGGGAAAGAAAGAGAAAAAAGAAAGAAAGAAAAGAGAGAAAGAAAGAGAGAAGGAGAGAAAGAAATAGAAGGAGAGAAGGAGAGAGAGAAGGAGAGAAGGAGAGAAAGAGAGTAGGAGAGAAGGAAAGAGAGAAAGAAAGAGAGAAAGAGAGAAAGAGAGAAAGAGAGAAAGAGAGAAAGAGAGAAAGAGAGAAAGAGAGAAAGAGAGAAAGAGAGAAAGAGAGAAAGAGAGAAAGAGAGAAAGAGAGAAAGAGAGAAAGAGAGAAAGAGAGAAAGAGAGAAAGAGAGAAAGAGAGAAAGAGAGAAAGAGAGAAAGAGAGAAAGAGAGAAAGAGAGAAAGAGAGAAAGAGAGAAAGAGAGAAAGAGAGAAAGAGAGAAAGAGAGAAAGAGAGAAAGAGAGAAAGAGAGAAAGAGAGAAAGAGAGAAAGAAAGAGAAAGAAAGAAAGAAACTGTGAGACAGAAAGGAGAGAAAGAGGGAGGGAGGAAGAAGTGAGAAAGTGGAGAAGCAAAAAAAAAAAAGGAGAAGCATTGGAATAAAGAAAAGAGAGAAAGAAATAGGGAAGGAAATAGAGAAGGAAAGAGAAATAAAATGTGTGCAGGAAACAATGGATTTTTAAGACATGCTTGATTTATGTACATCATTCATTCACCACAGATTTGCTACTACCACACACAGCCCTCATGCTGCCTCCTCATTTATTACTATGAAGCAATGACACTAAAAATGTTGAACAGGAAGCAAAACAGTTCAATTATCTGAGCTCTATTTATAAAGTTGGTACACTGGACTTTAAAAAGTGGATGGTATTGAAGCTATATCACATAAGAGAATTTGCTGAACATCCAGGAACCCTCGTGTAGAAAAGGCCACAGCAGTTGTCAGCTTTTGTGAGTTAAAAGGCAGAAGTGTCATGTTTGGTGGGCTGAGAATGAGCCCAGCAGCCAAAAGGAATAATGGGAAGCCTTCCCAGTAATGAAGGATCAGTCTGTTATATAAAAGATCAGAGGCATCTCAAAGGTAAACCTAAAGATAAACCCAAAAGATAATGACCACTCCAATCAATTAATGAATCAGAGTACTCCTTCAACAATGGCAAAACAAGTGAGAGCCAAAAAACTAAGAAGGGCCAAAGGACCCTGCAATCCACTGAAGAAACACTACTCATTGAGGTTCTTGTATACTAACCAGTAATAATTAGTTATAACAATACATGTTATTTAGATTATCTTCAATATTACCCAGGAAAGTGTGCCTGATGCCATGCTCAAGCACTCAAGGTAATAGGGGTTTAAGAAGATGTGAACTGACCATTAGGGCATGTATCTAGTCTTGCTCTTTATGCAGTGAGTCGTGTCTCTATTCCGGCTGTGGGACTGCTTGCAGGCAGGAGATATATCCCTAGCTCTGGAAGGACCATAGTCTTCAGCAAAAGCAGGCTCATGTGTCTTCTGTGTTAGTGATTAAATCTCGACTTTTGTCCTGTAGAATCAGTTGCACCACACTGAAGAAGATTCAGCTGTCTGTTAATGGAAAAGCTTTCAAATGATAGGTGGCAGGGCTTGAAAAGAAAGGTGAAGTACTGTCATTTAATCAGCATGTAAATGCTAGCTTCCAGCATTCTCTAATGTTACCTTGACTTGTTTTTTTTTTTTTTTTTTTTAATAAATCAGGCCTGCTCATTATCTCAGTAATATCTAGAAATATATATGAACCTTCATCAGTGCCTATTAGACCAATATCTAACTGTCCCTCTGTGAAGCATGTGAGGGTGTGCATACAAACACATCTTTCACAGACTTTGCACCTGGCCAGTATATTAAACAACTTAGCAGCCTTCCATTTTTTATTCTATAATGTCATTGTAGCTGGTCTAAAAAATACAGATGAATCCAAAAGACTGTCCACTCTTTGTTTCCTGTAAACGAAGTATTGAGGCAAGAAAGAAGGGCTAAATTTTCCTGCTTAAGTGGAAGTGATGTTATTAGCTTAGGTAATTAACTAGAAAAAAAGTACTATAAATTAAATATTGCATCATTATAAATAAAATAATCCCCTTGGTACACCTTCTATTATTACTACTACTGTTAGTAACAGAAGAAACAAATCCCTTTTATTTTATACTTGCCTCTCTGACTCAAAATTATTAAATGTGTGTTCATATATTTGTGTATATATACATATATATATATAGTATATGTGCATAGGCATATTACAGTCTTTTAGTGAGTGGAGATTTTGTTTTTCATGGACTGTGGAAAATGTCTTGCACCCTGTTGATCCTGCTGGACTGTATTTGTCATGCAAAACTTCATTTCAGGTTTATATTTTAGCCGTGACCAAAAAAAAAAAAAAAGTTTTGTCTTTGGACATTAATATCATGCTTACAATAAAGAGAACCAAACAAACCACACACAATCAGAATTTCCAAGCTTTTCTATCACTTGGTAATTAAGTCACACAGAGAAATCAGAGATTGATTGTAGACCCATTACGTCTTTTCTTCTATGTTCCATCAGCAAGATTTTATCCTTTAGTTCACACATTTTCTGACACAGAAAAGGTGGAAAAGGCTGGCCATTTCTCGATCTTTCTTTCCACGATCATAATGATATCTGTTTCTAATTCCCTTAAGTATTTAAAGGTCTACAAGAAATATCCCTTTATTTACTTTTCTCCCATTCCAGTTCTTGCATCCTTCTGGCAAACAAATGCCATCTTAAAATCTGTGAGAGAGAAAGAGCAAGAGAGAGGAAATATACTTTTTTAATTCCTCTGAAGATAAGGTGCTAGGATAAAGATGTGTCCACCTACTATTGTTTAGTATTACCACAGATACTGAATATAAATTCATTCATAAATAACATATATAAATGTATATAAACAAATGGGCTGTTTCATAGATCACTATAAAATTTTCTTCACTTTTGAGTAAACACAGATAACTTCAATACATTAAAAAGATGTTAATGGTATTAACTTCTCACCCTCTGAAGCCAGGTGATAAATGAGGAATACAAGAAAGAGAAAATACAAGAAAGAGAAGAGAAGTAGCGATCCACCAACAGGTGGATACACGCCAACAGCACAGCATAATAAGCATTCTTCTTTTGTGAAATGGTATAAGAAATAATTTGGCTCAATAACAGCATAATATATCTACCCCTGTTTACACAGGAAAAGATCTAAAGGCAGACTGAAAATCTTTCTTGTTTGTATTTTACACAATGATTAATCGTTTGGGGTATAACAATGACAGATACTTCAGTATTTTCCAATGCACTGCAACAAAACTAAATATTATGTTTCTCCTTCTTGTCAGGAGTAGAAAAGTTACTTAAATATTAATGGCTATTTCAACAAGGATGTTTAAGAAGAGTTTAGATGCTAAGAAGGGCGAGTAAGCTGACAGTTCTAATGTACATCAAGAAAAATGATTTAAATAATGACCCGTTGCGCTCCAAGGAAGAAGAAGCTGCAGAGAATGTTTACGTGACAATGCCTAATTTCTGTCTAATGTCTGATTTTACATTACAGAGAATATCTAATTCTTTCATTTAAATATATTTCTTCTTATGAAGACTTTAAGAATAAACAATCACTAGAAATTACCCAAGAGCTCCTTAACACACAAGCACAAGAAGAGTTGCGTTTGATGTTTGTCCACAAGTAAACAAAAGAAAAAAATGTGATTTTTAAAAAGTATGAGTTTGGTAAGGTTGCCTGAAAGGTCCTCCTCAGGACAGTCAGACACTCTGAGGGTAAAGGGATCTCTTGAAAGGAACATTACTCACAGCAAATGCTCATATATGCATCTATACATGTGATCTGGGGCAGTAATTTTCATGCCAGAAAGGGATGTATTTGGTAGGTTTGCCAAATCCCACAATGTAGGTCAGTCTGAATTCTATTCTTCAAAAAAATCACATGGAAATAATTTAGGCATGTTAAATGCTTTCTTGAATCAAAATCACAGCCAGGAAGCAGGGCAGAAACCATAGCAATAAAAGTAGGTGTTCAAGGCAGCCATGATCTGTTAGGAAGCAGAGCACTGTATATTGTATCACACTAAGTGTCTTGATTAACAGGGATAATGAATTTTCAAAGGTGAGACTTGCAACTGCAGGGAGTCTAAATGCCAGTCTAAAGCCTGATGGAGCTGAGCTAAGACTTTGGGATAGCAGAAAACCTGAAAAGACAGAAAGCCTTTATCCGATAAATGGCAGAGAGAGAAGACGTGAAAGATCCTAAGTTAAAACTCAAGTTATCTGCCCAAGAACTGTCAGTCTTGATAAAAAGGGAATGTAGTTCATTATCTTGAAACATTTACCCAAGAAGCTTTGCCAATCTTAACAAAACTAACTAAGACTAGTTCCTATATCTTATTATTGAGAGTTTATACTCATAGTTAATAAAAGCAGAGGCAGGAACACATTGATAACAGAATTGAACTTAAAAAAAAATAACTAAAAGTGAAATGTTTGTCTAGCTCTGTGACTACAATATGAAGTATTTGGGACAATAACATGAAGAACATAACACTTTAGGAAAAAAAATACACATGAGGAAGAGAAAGAAAAAAAAATAAAAGGAACTCACAGAATGTTTGTTTTAACATCAATTAAATATTTTTCTTGTCATCTATTGTCATTATATATTCTTTAAAAGCTTATATTTTAAAGGTTTAGGAAAAAACAAGCAAACAAACAAAATCTTGATGTTACAGAAGATTTTGTTCTGCTTGATGAATAAATACAAGAGAATTATTTATTTAATGCTTACTTACTATCAATGTTTTATGCAGTGTTAATTATATATTGTAAAATTTGTGTGTGTTCACACTACAGCAAAGTTGTTTGAACTTTGTGTCCTTTTTATATGCAAATATGAGCAAAATAGAAATAAAATAAGAGGCACAACTTACCAGAGTGTTACCGCTTTTAAAAAAAGACCACCCTTCTCCCCGCCATCCCAAATAGGGAAAAGACTTTAATACCTAATGTGTCCTGTTTAAATATAAACATTCTGAATGGGAAAATTACACTGACTGAGAATGTTTAGTGGCTAAGGAATAAAAATTGATGTAGGCATCTTTATAGATGTTAAGTAACTTTAGAAAAAGAAAAAGAAAAAAAATAGACTTCAATGAAATCCTGCCAGTTTAGAATTCGATGGCATTTTGACACTATGGAAGAATTTCTGTGCTTTAAAAAACATGAATGGAGCATTTTCAAAGGAAACAGGTAAATTAATTGTACAACTAATCATCCACAATCTCAGTAATAAGGAATTTTCCAAATTACTTTGCTTTTAAAGCTATTAAATGTCTAGACCTCTTGACCTGAGTTGGAAGCTCATAAAGATAATTCCAGATAGCTTTATCATCTGTTTTTTCTTTTTTTTCTTTCCATGAAATAGCATGATATTGAAGGTCATGCACTACTATCATTGGGGAAGTGCAGCTGAGGTACTCGACAAGATTTCTTTCTCTTGCAAAGCCAACTAATTCAAAAACTATTAAATATTGCATAAGTATTTGAGTGTTTGAGATGAATAACATACTGAAAGCAAACTAAAGTGTGATTGTTAATTACAAAGAATCTCACTCTTGCATGTTTTCGTTTCCTTTCTGTATCTAAGAGGATGTTTAAAAGGATAGCAGAAACATACTTGATTAATTTGTTTACAGTCAAGCAATGAAGCACACACCAAAAGTTATACTTGAAATCAGACACATCACAGAGGACACAACAATTGGAATGATATACCAATTGCTTATGTATGTCACTATTATACTATTGTCACTACTGTCATTATACTATTATACTTATATAAATATACATATACATATTTCAGAAAATAAAACAAGAACAAAATATCACTCTTTGCCTTCTCTTCACATAGCCTGGATTATACTGCTTTTTCCTGTGCCCTTTTTTTTTTTTTTTTTGGCATGAGACTTTAATTTATTTTACCAAAAATCAGTCTTTAACTATTTGTTGTTATTCTCAAAGATGTACTAGGCATGGCAAAAGAAAACACATTAAGTTATAATTTGGAAAAGGTAAGAAAAATAAATTTCACATAAGCAAGATATGTGCATTTAAAAATTTCTTCCATAAATCAGGAATCTTTTCCTGACACATCTAAGGGTATGAAATCCAAAATAGAGCAAAAGTAAAACAAGAATCAACAGAGTGTAGAATAACATTATATTTCACATAATATCTCTTTCTATCCTCTCTCTCTGTATATATATATATTTATACACACACATATGTAATATCTTGTCCTCTCAAAAGGATATTATCCTTTTGAAAAATATTCTCAAATGGAAAACCAGGTAGAAGTATATCTCCATGTTAGATCCAGAGGTAGATCTTGTCAACTTCACTGCCCAGTGAGCTTAAGTAAAAAGTTGCATCAGGCTTTGTCAGATGCCCACAGCTGTAAAAATCTATTAGAAAAAAGCTTCTTGTTCCTGCAGAAAACAGATATTATCTTTACACTAATATCATGATTGAAAGCACAAAGTGTTCTTCATAACTTGGCTCAGTCCAGCCAGCAGTTACCAAGGTTTACTATGACACATTTCCAGATAATTAACCATAATTTTAAATGTTTTCAGGTCAGAGATCAACATAAGATTGGAATGACAAATGAGACATAAAGTACAGTGTATACAAACGATTCCATAGAGGATCACAAACGATAAGTCCAACATTTTGGATCATCTTAAAAGACTTTTTTTTTTAGTCTGCAGAACTGATTTTCTTTCATAGGAAAATATGAAGCAATATGAAAGTCATATTCAAGATGCAGCATTCTATTTCCTGAAGAAAAACAGTAATAAGCCATCAATAGATTCTCTAAATGATTAAATATCAGGAAATCGGTCTTTCTTCTTGAAGAAAATTTCAACGAAAAATTATTCTACAATTCATAAAATTTCTGGGTCTTTCTTAACTGGGCTTTTTTTTTTTTCTTTTTAAGAAAATATTCTTAGAAAATATTCTTAGAAAATATTCTGAGCAAATATTCTTCATAAAAGACTGACTAGATCTTACATGCTTTCAGAGTTTGCAAGCAAGGCCTGTAAAAATGTGTGGCAAGATGTAAAACATCTTCCAGATTGATTTTATCTCCATGTCCTCAAACAACCCATCCTTCTCTGTCACTAGAAAAGTCAGTTTCTTCAGATTACCTACAATATGGACTGAGGATTCAGGAGAACATGAACTAATACCAAAACAGGATTCCGTGGTTAACTTTCTCATGGCTTTTCCTATGGTTTCTATGCTTCATTTATTCTATACATGAAGTTGGAACATGTATAATAATATACCTGTTTCAGCAAACTATTGATGTAACTTAGTGGTCCAACTACAATATCATGTCAATTTATTACACTTATTATCATCTTTGCTTGTACAAAAGAGTGTTTTTTCTGAATAAATACATTTAAATAATGAATGTGCATCAGCTACATTAACAATTTTTCTAGAATTTAACTTTTAATGTTTCAGCTTTTATACAAACTCCTACACTCAAAATAAGAGCCAGCACTTTTACACAATCAAAATCATAAGAAAAAGAAAATATTGTTTCCTTGCTTACACAACTATCTAAAAGAGAAGAAAACTCACATTGTGGGAGCCACAGTAGTGCTATATTTTGACCTGTTTTTCACAAGCATCTAGTAAAACCTCTGTAGAAATTGAATGATGTTATTGTTTTTTTAAGTTGTTTTATTAGCATATTTTCGGAGGCATGCAGACTCTGAGAACAACAACATGAAACAAAAAATTCTGGGTTTATTTATTTTGCTTTTACATTTGGGAAAGGACAGTCTTGTTCAAGTTGCTGATTCCTCTGTAAATAATTATTAAACAACAAGTAAGAAGCAAATCCTGTTGAATTTGTCTAATGATTAAACATATTATTTGCAGTTAGAAAATCAAGAATTGACTGTGTTTTTCTTTGTTTTTGTGTTTTGCAAATCTTTGTTTCAATTTTCATTAGCTGGTTGGAAATTAAAATTTTTAATAACAGATGAATTATGAAAAACAATTAAAGTTCTCTCAGGGCACAAAATATATCTTTCAAGATAGAAAAATCAGTGTATTCACTCAGTTTGAAATCAATCCACATAATCCAACAGTAGCACTGCACGTTAGTGATCCAGAGGAACCCAAATCATATTGAGAGTTTCCAGAAGTGCAGTCAGTGAATTTCCCATGACTTTGCAATAAAATGCAATGCACACAATTTTCTCCAAATCCAGTATAACCAGGCTTGAGCACTGTGAACTTCAGTTTCCTGTCCAATCAAATAAGTTTACTCAATATTTTGTTACAAACCATGTCTGTGCTATAGCATTAAAAGGAACACTCTAGGCTGAAGTGAAAACATTCTGTTCAGATTATGTTTAAGGACTGGCTGAGCTGCTGATATTTTAGTACCACTAGAAACAAACAAACAATAAATAAATAAATAAATAAATAAACAAACAAACAAAAAAACTGCGGATCAAACTAGCAGTCAATTTAACATTCCTGTGGCCAAATCAGATGTCTTAAAGAAAACAGCAACATGGGGCAGCTATATATCCAAAGCATTTTTATTTCCTTAAATAAATATATAATTTGCATCATCTTAAATAATTCACTACAAAGAATCTCAATTTGAAAGGAATAACTCAGAATGAAGGAAAACTACTACAAACTCCTCTTTATATTAGCCTGCTTTTAAAGGGTCTGTCTACTCCTGAAGAATCACGAAGGAAAAGGGAAGATGAAATAATTCAAGTGGACTGTTGGCTACCTCCAGCTATCTGAAGCCAAGGAGAAGGCAGTAGGGGAAAAGCTGCAGATAAGACTTGTACAGCAGTCAGAAAAGAAGCACTACCAGGATCCATCTAGCCCAGTCACATGTTTCTCCCACATTAGTGATTTCTGAGAGAAAGAGAGAGGGAGAAAGAGAGAGAGAGCACTACAAAAGAATGTGAATTACAGAAAGTTTTTTTTTTTAATTAATGAGGTTGTTTCTTCTAAGAAATATGCTCTTTCATAAAGATTTACATACAAGTTACACATAGGCAATGTCCAATCACACTTCACTTTCTTTAGGAAGTAATTTCATTAGCAATGCTAGCACCATAAAAAAGGATAGTAATCTTCAATTGATGCTGATAATTGGCTGTTTGAACCGAATTTAGTTTTAGACAGCATTTGCTTAATAAACATGATGATGTGGTATGTTGGATGGCTGAACACTGTGTTTAAAATAGCTATAGCAGTCATTATGTCCCAAATTATGACTTTTGTAATACATACCCTGCTATACTGATACCAAAGGTCTTATTTATTCAATGATAATTACCAATCGTCTTGTTTCTGCAGGGAGAGCTCATTGCCAAAATAAAGGTCCAGCAGCCTTTGAATACCTACCAGAGTTAGCATTTGGAGAATACTAACTTTCCTGTAATATGTCACATGAATAATGGAGGAGGTCACTTACAGCAGGGTTTACAGCTGCTCACCTGTGTGTATAGCTCTATGACACTCTCAATACAGTATCAGGGACTTAGAAATGTCATGATAATGAACAATATTTTCATGGGAAAATATTTGTGTTTCCAAGATCCATTTTGCTTCAAGTGCTTCCATAACAAGATAAATATATCTCTATACTTATTAAGAAACCAGATTAGAACCCCAAAATCAATTTATATGCAAAGGAAAAACATTAAATAAGACTGCTGAACAACTGTATGAATAAATCTGTCGATAATATCATTAGCTAATTAAGTTAATGCAGAATTGTGGCTTGTAAGCATGATTTGTTCAAAAAGAACAAGTCTACCTTACCTTCTCCATCCATGCTGCAACACTGGAGAGAACTTTTTCATTTTCTCTGTTGGATGACATAGTATCACCCTTCAGAGCCTTCTCCAGTCTTACAGAAAGGAGTAATTTGTAGCAAAAAGAGTTTATATCCTACAAAAACTTGTGTGATGCCAGCAGTTTAAAGGGAGAATAATTCCTATTTCTATAATTTTATCCCATCTGACTTGTCTCTAGCAGATAAGATGTTATTATAGTAAAGAAAAATTTCTAGTCAACCTCAGCTGTGAAGATCAGCTCCATGCATATTATTTTAATTATTTAAGGAGATAGTGTAAAAGGTAGATACATTTTAAAAAGCACTGAATAAAAATATAATTCAAATGGATAATTAATATAAATTACAGTTTTTTTTTCTTTTGATTTGACCACTCATTATTTCCCTCTATCAGAGCAATATTTATATGTGTTTCATAACAGAACACGCAGATGCACACACAACGTCAGAAGCCATACATCTTTAGTCAGTTGGGATTAAGACAAAATTAGCAATAAGGCTCATACACTGTAGAAAGTTAATATCCCCACAGACACTTTAACACATCTGGTATATCTCTGATTCAATTGAAAGATATAATGATTGAAAGTTAATAGTGTAAAATTAGTCTGTCTTACCACAAAATGGATGGAAATTTAAAATTCAGTTTATTGCACATATGTCTCTTTTTCCGCATTGCAGTATTTCCAAAAACTAAGCAAATGATAATAAAGTGATAGAGGTGTTTTTAACAGAGACCTTGAAATGGCGAAACAGGAATTCAAAATAGAATCTTTAATACATCAGACCAAACTAATATAACCCAAAGTACTCTTACCTGTATGCTTATTGGACTGGAGCAGCATATTTTAATTATTTTGCTACTAAACAGGAAAAGAAATATATTAGGTGCTAAATAAAACACAACTACGTCCTTTAAGTACTCTTCTACTTCTCTTTCTTCTTGCACAATTCACAGATCCTAAGAGAGCTCTTAAATGAGAAATTGTAGCATTTGTGGCCTTTTTGTAGGGCAAAGAAGGTACTTTTGGAAGTTGGGCAATGAAGGTACTTTTACTTCTTAGATCTTTATGTTAGTCTTATAAACTGCCACAATGTAATATCTACAGACTACACTGGTCTTGGAAGGGATTTATCATAGTATTTTATTATCTTACATCTGTCCAACAGTGCCATAGCTGGTATACTCTCTTAAGAAGATATGGATGCTCTGCGAAAAGGAAGCAATTTCAAACTTTTGTGTCATTTGATTAAACTCTAAATAACCAAAGAAAATTATTGCAGTTTCCCCATCCTGCACACTAGCAAGCCTTCATCCTAGATTCTAGCGTTCAGAATGACTGATTAACTACTCAGCTCTCTTCTATCAAGAAAATTTGGATGAATCTATCAACAGTAGGATTATATATTCCCTCCTGCCACCTGGAAATGTAATGATCATAGGATTATAGAAATGTTTGGAAGGAAACTCTGGAGGTCTCTGATCTCCTGATCAAAGTAGAGTCAGCAGTACTGAATTAGGGCAGACATGGCTATGTTTAGCCAGACCTTGAAAAATTCCAGGGAGGTTGGACTCCACCCTGGAATCCATCACAGCAATCCAGTCCTTGTCTGCAGGATGGTCCCCTGTCATAAGGGATGCACAGAGTTGGTTATTCCACTCCAAGGGCAACATTTTGCATTTCTCCTTCTTGACCTTCATGATGTTTCTGTTGAACAAATTCTCTCAAGGAGAGAGGGAACACTCAGATCCTCATTCTCAAGGGGATGTCCGTGCAACTGATTTGCAGTTTTATCATCTAACAAAGAGGCAACTCAGTGCTGTGCTAGCCTGGGGAAGTACCCAAGAAAACAGATGTCTCCATTGAAAAGAAAAAGAAAAAAAAAAACAACAACAAAACAGCTTGATATCCCACATTCTCTATTTGAGGTCCAAACCAGGTAAACTTTGTCAGTTTGGGCATGGAAAACTAGCATCTATTCAAGAGATATCTTATTCTCTAAAATGCTTGACATCATTGTAAGAAAGGATGCAACTAATATTTACAGGAGAATTTGTTTTAGTACATTGATTTCTTCAAGACTTTAGGTATTCAGATTTCTTTTTTCTTAGGAAATACATTCCTTTTGTTTGTTTGTTCATCTGTTTTTGTGCTGCGTTCTGAAACCAATAATACAGGAATGTTATATATAGGTTGGTCTATGATACTGGACTCCAGAAAAAGCAGTATTTAATTAAGATTCTAATTCATCATAAAAATATTTGCTTATTTTCACAATTCTTCATGGTGCTTTGTCTGTATAAAATGTTACAGAAAGTGAAAAAGACCCAACAAGTATTTTTTCTCTAGCTCATTTCACTATTTAGCAAGCTTCAGCAAGACACATCTCAAAGTAATATGCATATATAAGTTTGAAAAATCTAATGCAGGTGAAAGTTCATTTTATTGACAATAACTGATAATTAGATTCTTTCCGAGGCTAGTACGATCTTGATATCCACCTCCTCTACCTTCTGTGTCTTTTTTTTTTCACAGATTTGCCTGTCTTTTCTGTGCTCTCAAGATTCTAGGTAACTCTCTGGATGTAGACTGTAATATTAGTAATCTTATTAATCTTTTAAACTTTCACAAGCCTTAAGTGTGAAAACAACATATGGCTGAGCAACAGAGCACCTCTGGAGACTTCATACTCCTATAGCAGCACATAAAATCTTACATTATGTTCATTCTTATTCATCGCTTGCCTGTCCATATTTTAACCCTGCAAGTATCAAGGTATCAGTCTAATTCATTATGTTTTATTTTGTACCATCTGTACCTTATGGATTGTATTCATGGAAAATTAAGATCACCTTTCACAAGGGCAGTGCATCAGTGTTATCATGGTAACAGATCTCTTCCTGAAATGACTAGGAGGATATGTGACTACATCTTTGATCAAGGCAGTCATGACTTTGCAAGGCAAATGAGCTACAATTGGTATAAAATACTGTATTACCCTGTATCCTGTTGGGATGATGGTTCTTGATATCTCAAAAAAAAAAAAAAAAAAGAAAGGGGGGTGTTAAAGTCTAGTGACCCACTCTTGCAGCTTGCTAAATGAGGAAGGACCTTTGTTTATATTAGAATGACACTACTAAATTCAGAATACTATTTAAATATTATATTGAGAATATTAAGGATGCATAGTTAAGCATGTATATCATTAAAAACTAGTATTTATCAATTTTTAGTACTAAAAAGAAACTGTATAGATCTGTATATATAAACTGCGTGTACTGTATACAAAAAGACATTAAAAGAACTTTATGTTGCAAAATCAAACATTTAAATGTTAGGAAATTACAGACTTAATTAGCCTTCTTGGGGACAGATATTGTGATAGTTCTTCCCAATATCATATAAGCCTGTATCAGAGGCAGCAAGTGCTAGGAAACCCTTACTCTCCTTGGTTTCTTTTTAATAAATGAACTATAAGTGGACATCTTTTGTTTTTATACAGTCTTAATTCCCATATTCTTCATTCTTCACAAAATCTGTGGTCTTGAATAAAAAAGAAATAAAAGAAAGGCCATGATGAAGACAAACTTTCATAGAACAGAAGCACTGTGGTAGCTGGCCAAAGGATACAATGTTAAGAAAAAACAATCAGCAGAACACTTCTCAGGCGTTCTATTTATACTCCTTTGCCTGCTTCTGCTGCTCATGAGAATCACATCCTTGCCCCAATCCATAGGCCTCTGGAAACCTTTGTAACTGACTGGTGTTTCTGTAATCCTGCAGGAAAGCAATGCACTATTTCTCAGTAGCACGTTGGTAGACCTTACTTGGAAAAGACCATTAGTCCATATTAACTAAAACAGAGAGAGAAAAAAAGAAAAAAAATTGGTTTTGATTTTAACCCTGATAATGAAGTGTGGGGTTTTCACTATTTTTAGAAAAGATTGGTGTTACCCTTAGCCTTTTATGAACTTCCAGATTCCTTCACAACGGAAACTCTCAAAAATAGATAAGATTGAGCATAGATGAAGAAGACCCATTGCCACAGCATTAAGCATTTCTCTAGAATCATAACAACAATAAAGTGCTTAGATTAGTCCAATATAGGGGTGTTTTCTGTTTTTTGTTTGTTTGCTTGCTTTTTTAAACACAAATTACGAGTAAAATGCAAAGGACACATTCAGACATCACATATGGGTAAATTACTGCTGATGTTGAGAAAGACTAAGTCATATTTTCCAAAGGACGGGTCTCCTTCTTGGTTTTATAACTAGGAACCTGGGTTCTTTGACTGGAGTGAGTATGTCTTGCCACCTTATGGATCACCAAGAAACTACAAACCCTGTCTGTGCAGTATTTTCCCTGTTAAAACAATTGCAGGGCATGTTTTTGCTCTGTTTTTATGCTAAGCGCATTTCCATATATACTGCTGGACACCACCCTGGAAACTCCTAATTGCATAAAGATGTCAATATTGCTCAAACACTACTGAGGAACCATCAGAAAACATAACTCCAAAATTTATGCAATAAAATTATTTTTAATGCATCATAAAATTATTTTAAAGTATCACAAATTAATTTATTAAAGTAATCACTCTTCTGGGAGAATTAAAATCAAGTACAAGCTTTTTATTTCATTTGCTGCATTGTTCAGAAGAATTAACACAAGCTTCAGAACATGGCCTAAGTAGAAATGAAATGAAAATACCAGAATGCTTAATGGACACTTTTATTGCTTTATTTCTTTTGTTGGTATACATCATTAAAAAATCATCCAAATTATTTGCTTTATATTTCACCATCTACACAACAAACTCCATCAAAGATCAAAAGGATGGATAAAACAAGAAAAAGCTTGTACCTTTTTTCATAAATAACTGTCACTAGAAGCCTAAACAAAGTCACAATTCATCTTGTTCATAGTAATTTCAGCTTTTAGCAGATGTGTGCTTTGAACAAATTTATTGGCCTTATGAATAAAGATTAGCACTCTTCTGTTCAACTCCATTGGAGAGAACATTATTCTACACTAAATGGACATAAAATTCAACAGTGGGGATATTTAAAACAAAATTGACCAGCTTCATTGGCTAAATTTACAAAACACCACATGGGAGGGGTTCACACAAATACTGTCTATAAAAAGCTCTACAAATGTGCACCTATGCCCCTATTTTTTAGCTAACTTCTGCAGGTGAGGAAATGTGAATGACTGAAAGAATATGAAGCAAAACCTAGCAACTACATCTTTTAAAATTAAAAATACTCAACCATGCCCAGTTATGCTATGAATTTATTATCTCTCAAACTAAAGGCTAAACAGTAG
The DNA here is from genome assembly GCF_000705375.1 of Tinamus guttatus. The sequence continues at coordinate 451,318 of NW_010583430.1, forward strand.
TACAGGGAGGAAAGAACTCACAAAGCATAGATTTGCAACAATTTGGCAACATTTCTTATGTATTATAATGCTAAAATGCACGTAAAAGTGCAGAGAAGAATAATGAAACATCAAGATGTTAAATTTTAGCTGTTGCTAGAGAACATCCAAGTTCAGCGATTGCAGCTATTGCTAAAAATTTTCTTTGTGATTTAGACATTATCATCTCAGTTACAACTAATAAGAAGCAGAGTGAAACAAAGCCTATGATAAAACACAGTGACATTAAATGAAGGACGAAAACAAAATACCTAAAGTGGCACTGTCTACCTTTCAAAATTAATCTTCTGTTTTTTGTTTTGTTTTGTTTTAAAAAAAGGGAAAAAAGCCATTGGCTTTTCAGAGCAATAGCTAGCTGCCAAAAAAAAATCTGTCATTCATAGCAGTTTAGAATGTCAAATCCTTTCATTTTATGCTGAACTGGCAAGAAAAAAATAAATGTTTAAGATGTGAAGTTGATATTGGACTTGTAAATAAGGCCAAGACTCTCAGAAAAACAAAAGGTGTTTCCAAGTGAAAGTACTCATAAATTAAACAAGAAGAAAACACAGGCAAAATCGTCTTAGTTTTCCAGACAATATCCCCTCCCTATACTAAAATTAGGCTTTATCATTAGGCTTATTTAGGCTTTATTGAGGCTTTATCATCAAAAACCAGGATAGCTGGGTTCCAGATGCTTACAGGTTTTTGCTTTCTCTGTTACACCTTTTTTTGCAGGAATTATTTATGTTGCCAAAGCATAAGAGCAGTGAAATGAAAAGGGAGAAAGGAGGAAAGGGAAAGGGAAAGGGAAAGGGAAAGGGAAAGGGAAAGGGAAAGGGAAAGGGAAAGGGAAAGTTCTGATTTCTTCATATCTAATAATTGTGAATTTTAAAAATTTCAAAATAAAATACCTTTACCCCCAAGACTTTTAAATAGGTAATAAGAGTAATCATAGTAGTATAAAATAATATATTATTGCCATATTGCTTTCACTTCTGATTAGGGGAATAAGTGAGGGAACCACACAATCATTTCTAGTGTTCAGAAGGTCTACAGTCATTTATGATATTTTAAATTATATTGTTGATGTGGAAAATAAGACTTACTGATATTAGTTTTTTTAATTAATGTTCATATTATCTGCTGGCTATTACTTTGTCTCACTTTCTGAAGTTAAATAGAAAAGGTCTTGAGCACAAACAAATAATAGTTAACAACAACATATTATCTGGAAAAGATTGTGTCCATAAAAAACAGTGAATTTGCTTGTTTAATAATCACTAATTTAACAAAACAGTTGGTTATTTTTGAGATGGCAAGAAGAAAGAAAGGGAAGCCTGGGCGCCAAGGGTGTAAGACTGCAGCTACTGCTCAAAGGGGAACTGAAGAAATGACAGGCTATATCTGATGGACTACTGGTGCAAAGCTTGCCAAAACTATAGAGTAATACTTATTACACCAGTAAGGTGCATTAACAGCTGTTTCCACTACTATAAAGAATCAAGCTTGAAGGTGGGGTTTGTTTACCTTCTTCCATCTATGAATTTTCCCATGTTAGGCTAAACAGTTCCTAGTCTCAAAGATGCCTTGTGGCTGCAGAAATTATAGGTGGAATCTACTCTTCACTGCAATATGTAGCATGGGTATATCTGGCAGTAGACACTAAAGTAGATTTTGTCTTTTCCAGACCACAGCGCAATCTGCTTTAAAAAGCCAAATTTATTTTAATGTTCCAGGAAAAGGCAAGGTTTAGGTAAGACAGAGGTGTAAGATTTTAATTAACTCTTCTCTTCCTACTAAGTAATTGAGGCCAAAAAGTGAAACAAAGATTTGTTTTGGAAAACCTATTCTCACTTGCATTGTGAAGAAGGACACAAATTCTTAACAGAAGATTTTTTTAATGAGGAATTTATAGGAGATTATGAGCCAAGAGGTCACTGCACTATTACACCCCCTTGCCCTTTTCGTATGCAATTAGCACTCCTATCTTTCAACTGTCTAGTTCCGATTATCTAATTTCGTACTTGCTTATATTTATGAGTAATGTTAGAACTTCTGTTCACCCTGACCTTGTCATCTTACTTTTGTGCTATCAATCTCCTGTTTATTTGATCAGAGCAAAGATCTAGTGGAGACAATCTTTGACTGAGTGTTTCTACCTATGAAGCTGTTCAAGTCTTGTTGCTTTGTAGGAATTGCAGGTAGGAATTCTTTGTAGGAATAGTGGTTTTCTTGGATAAACACTGTAGAACTTAATGAACTGATGCCCTGTCCCCACATATATTAGTATATCATGACCAAGAGAATTAGTCTAACATATTGCAGATTGTCTGTGATAGGACTTGTTGTTTTGAAGGCAGGGATAAAGGAAAAACGGTGAGATGGTAAACCAGCCACCTAAGAGGAAGGAAAACTTCATTTGCTCCTAGGCACACCAAGGCAGGAGGAAAACAAATCATCAGCTGAGCTATACATAGGTGGCAGAACTTGGGGAGGAAGAAATGGCTGTTTGGAAATTCACTATCCCGTGCTGTTGCAAGTGATGGTTAACCATATTATTGCAAGAAAATAAGCTGCTCCCAGACTGTGTTAAGAATATTATTGGAATATGCATAGCCATCTAAAGCAGGCAGTAAGTTTTGGCACGTAAGGTCGTCACTTGCTTTTACAGGACTTAGAGAATGGGAAAGACAAGGTAAGGAAGTTTGCAAACAGCGGCTGTCAGAAACAAAATGATGCAACTCCCAGAAAAGAGCCAGCCAACAAAAAGAAATGTCCAACTGGCTGAGCCATTGGACAATTTCCAAATTGGGAAATTAGACGTGACCAGCTGCTCAGCATTTTTAACCAGCTCTTTGACCCCTATTGAAAGTTTGCTGCATACATAGCCCATACTGTGCCTCTTGGAAGTAGATCTGGGACACATCCCCAGTGCTGGAGAGTCCCTGCCTGCAACAGGCAAGGTCATTAAGAACTTCTGCACATGTTCTCCTGTGTGGAACATGTTTTTTTAAAGTTTTGACTGAGTTTTTTGTTTTTGTAGCTTTATTTATTTAGTTATGGGACTGATAGCTATTTTATTTTACTTTGTTTTGTATTTTGTTATGTGTGATTATTTTTATGAATTGTGTTGTGCATTGCATAAGGTGATTGATTTGTTCAAGTGAGTATCTATTTAAATGGAGCTATCCCTGCTTGCTCACCTTGGGGCCATGGCATACTGTTTTTTTTGTACTGTGTCAATTTCTTGCTTTTTTAGCATTTTTGAAATATTTTTGTATAGTTATGACTCTTATTTCCTTACAACAGAGTGGACAGAAAAAAAAAAAGACTTAAATACGTAGCTTTACTAAACTCATAAATATAGATAGGGAGTAGCTGGAGAACAGAACAATAAGACCTTCAAAATCACTAAGAGGAAAGAATATGAATTTTTTAAAATTATCTAACAATCAACACAGTTATAACTCATTACTTTTACTATATTTATTATTACACAGAATAACTGTTTCACAGTTGTACTTTAGAACACCTGAGTACTATTGTGAAATCAAAGTTTAAAATATTTTATTTTATACTCACAGGGAGTAGAAAGTGCACAGGGATTGAGTAAGAGGGGATTGTTTGCCACCGCAATTGTTGAAGCTCTTGACAATTCAGAGCACTAGTGAAAATGCCATTCCTTGTGCCTGACTGATAATTTGGAAAAGGAATGGGGAGTTACGTGACAAAGCTGTAAGGGGCTGGCCTGCATGAGGCCCATCCTTGAAGGGAGTCAGCCACAGGCCCTGCAGAGTCCTGCATAGAGCCTGATGGAGCTGCAGGTAGTCAGAAGTGTGCAGTGTCCGGACTTGTGTGAGTGTCCTGGGAATCCCTCCCAGCCTTTTTTTGGTCTTTAGCTCCTTTACAGACAACATGATTTTCTACTCCTCCTGGGTCTCCAGCAGCCCAGGGTAAGAATTTACTTTTTTTTTTTTTTCTTTCTCCTAGAAGCTTAAGAAGCATTCATTCCCTCTACAGTACGAACCTTTTACTATTCTTTATATATATCATTCTTTGTAATTTGCAAGGTGGGCTAGCTGCAGATAACAGGTGAAAAATAACAAGACTAATGAAAACATTGTATTTTGAAAACATATTGTATTTGTGAAAACACTGGAATTTTTAATCCTGCATTCTCTGTTTTTTATTGTGTTAGATGAATATAAGAATTGTTCACTTATAGCACAGTTCTAATGATGAACAGTTACATTTTACGGTCTGTTTTCCAGAATATGCGCCCATTAAGCTTAGGATTTTATATCTTCTTTGTGTCTTTCTTTGGAGTACCTGACATACTTTCACCACAATTATTCCAATCCATGAATGACCAAATGAACAAGAGGCTTTAAAGTAGTATTGTAATATTTCCTGCAATGACCTCAGCCATAAACGTTATAGCATCTACTCACATATAATCTTCTGAGTGTTAAAAATATATACTTATGTTTACAGAAAAGAAGCTTAAAAGAGAAGTTTTTAACTGATGAATAAGAAAATAAAATCCAAAGGTAACATAGATTAAGGTATCATCAAAAGATAGAACCTATCTAAATCAATTGCATGCAAAAATGAGAGCATCACATGTGGACACACAGCTAGGTTATTTTATAAAGCTGCTAGTTATAATGAAGAGCAAGAAAAAGAGATTTCAGACTGCATGTAATTCCATAGATTTTTTTTTTCAAAGACAGTTTTTCTTTCCTGCAAAGTCAAGGAAGTACTTAGGAAATAAACAAGCAACCAACAAACATCAAAAATCCTAACAAAGGAAATGAGCTAAAATACAATTTCCACAAATCTGTGCTGTTCCATTCATGTCTGACTGTCACTCCTAATTCCCTTTAGTAGCACTTGTTTCTGCTGTACAGAAGTTTCTGTTCTGTTTTAGTAGCAGATTTTTCTGTTCTAAATTCTTAAAAATCCTGAATTATTCATCTACTTGGTTTATTGAATTAAAACTAGGATTTGTTTCACACTCTTAGCAGAATCTCAGATTAGATTAAGTTTGTCCTCTACTGTCCCTCTACAATCAATCAAGATATACACTTCCAGAGAACAATTCAACCTTATCTACAATAAGATATTTGAATGAATTTCTGGCAATGCTTATTTCTCTCCAGTCCTGAATGAGGGAGACTAAGCAGGTGGTTTAGACTAGATGCCTAACTCTTAAACACAGGTGATAATAAATCAGCCTAAAAGTCTGTAATAATTGCAAGAACTTTTGAGTTGTTGTTTCACATTTAGTTTAATTTTAGTTTAAATTAAATTAAATTTAAATTAAATTTAGTTTAAACATACATACTTTAACTAAACATTTTTTCCTTAATTATTTTAGGGGATACTAAAGTCAGAGTAGAAAATAATAATATCTAGAATTGCGTAAATTCAAGTTTCCATTGCTCGCATGCTATGAGGAAGGATTTAAAACAGAGATATATTTATTATGAATGCTTGTCAAACACAGGTTCAAGAGTAACTAAAACTTGCCTGTAGAATCTGAAAAGGTAAAAGAAAAGCAAAGTCACCTATTTTTTTTTTCTTAAATTGTATGCCTACACACATAATACTACTATTACACATATACATTTACAGCCATTCTTTTTACTTATCATATTTTAAAAGGTCAAGCAGAGAAACCTAAGAGGTCTGAATTCATTAAGATTATCACAAAGCCTGAATGTCAATAATTACTGGATTTAGGTCCCAGAAATAATGTATAAAGGACCAAAAGCAAAAACAAAATTCCAAACTGTTTCAATCAAAATTTCTGGTCAAAAACAAAGTAAAATGATGGAGTTTTGTTGTTGTACTAAAAGTCTGTAACTTCAAAAACATGCTCAGTGAAAGCCCTGAGCTACCCTTCTTGTAAATCCTAGTACTATGACTGACAATGTAAGGTAATAAAGCTAAGAGAAAATGTTCATGAAGCTGATCTCTGATATGTGTTTTAAGGACTGATGTCGGTACTTTGAACGGCATTCTAGATTTTTCAAAATATTGATGTTATATTTAAACACTGTAGATGCATTTCTACTGCTAAACTTAAGTTGTGACTGACATGCCATATTTCTTATACTTGTGGCTGATACTCTTCTCATCAGGTAGTGTGGACTTTTACCCAGTTCACACAGAATTTCCATTTCTGTGAATTAAGATTGCACAAGCATGACATTTTCGTTACCTGATTTTTGCTAAGTAGTGAGAAACTAGATGCAGTGAGCTGTTTAAAATGCAAAAACACATAGTAGCCCATCCATTTTATGTGGTCAAACTGTCTAACTGTGGTACTGAAGACAGTAACCATTTGAACACAGAAAAAAAGGGAATTAACACAATATGCCCTTTATGCATTATAATCCAGCCTAAGTTTAAGCAATTGCCCTTGGACTCTGGATGACATCTAGGTTTTCTTGTGGATTCTCTCTTTGGATTCATATTGCAAAAAAACAAATACAGTTGTTTAAACCATAAGTTTCTTTTTGAACGGTGATTAAACACCTCATCTCAATGTTCAAAAGTTAACAACCAAGACCTGCAGTCTAAAATTTGTTTCCTGTGGCAAGAGTTAGGAGCGTTGTGACGACTGCTAATAAATAAATAAATAAATAAATAAAAAGGTTAGGACTTCCGGTCCCCACTAATTTGCCATTTTTTGTACCACGACCTTATATAATGCAAAAAAATATATATGATGAAAAACACTTGACAGACTACCCATTATCAACATTAATATTCAGATGAGGAATCTCTACATCATCTCTACAGTTCTTCCATCAACTGGCTTTTAAATGTACCAGGGATGTCTTATCAGGCCAGACAGTCTAAAATCCTTAAATACTGAGAACACAAGTCCCCTATCTTTGTAAGAAGTTAATGTCAAACACTGAATTGGAGATAAAATCTTAACCATTCTGTATTCTTTACTCTTATTTTTTTCAATCCAAAACTAAAAGTAAGCTTCAAAGGAGAAAATATCACAACCCATATGCTTATTTTACTTCATCTTGCTGTGGTTCCTAAGGGGACTGCTCAGAGATCTAAAGCTGTATAGGAAATGAGGAATCAAAGAGGAAAGAGAAAAAATGATCAATGTCATATAAGGTTATCAGCAAAAATAAATAAATAAATAACTTAATAAATAAGAAAATAAATCTAACCCTCAGTGTTGATCTACTCTATCAAGGGAAAAAAAGAGAAAAAGTAGATTTATGAATAAATAAGACTGAAGAGCAAATACATTCTTTCTTTTCCTAACAAACTTTTTCAAAAGAAAATATAGTCCCACATATTAGATAATAGATAATAAAAACTATGCTTGCATAGTTAACTTTTAAGAAAATAAAAAGGAAACACAATTTCTCAATTAACATCCATAGTGAGTAGAGGTTGTGTCATAGTGACATAATGACATAAACTTTTCTAGAAAACCTAGCTTGGAATTGTGAGAGTGGATGGGTGCTCTCTGGGTATGAAAGCAAAAAAGAGAAATGACAAATGACAAGGAATCCAGCAAACCATCACAACAGGCAGTAGCAGCTTTGATCTCAGGTCAAGCTTCATCTGATGATTCTGATGATTCAGATCAGTCCTAAGTACCCTAATACAGCTTCAACAGCTTGACTGCCTAAGTAAAGAGGGACTTCAACACTGAGGGTTAGATTTATGAAAATAGAAATCAGCCCAATGGAGAGCTACTTGGTTCTTGCTTTGTAGACGCAAGAACAAAACCCAGAATAAGATCAACAAAATGATGATGCAATATATCTTTGCAATGAGTGAAGGAAGTTCCTATTTCCTGTCTCCTCCCTTCTTACAAAAGCTTTCAAACAAGGAAGTTATATGTATTTGTGGTCTGGATCTGAAAAACTGAATGTGGTGTTTCTGTGGCTGATTGCTTTAGGAGATTGCATATGAATGTTTTGGAGAGGGCAAGGTTAAGAACAGCCCATCGCTACTCCACAGCAACTATTGGGGGCGTTTTTCCTCTTTTGGAGTTGTTCAGCGGTTTTGAAGGACTAGAGTGGGGGAGAGAAAAGGGGAGAGAGCACCAGAAAAAAAAAATGTCTCTGTATCTATGAGGAAAAATAATCAGTTCTGAATAAGAGATAAACGCAACAGTGTTGAAAAAGTCCTAGAGTAACAATGGATAACAAGTCAAATATGATCTTGCAAACATTATAGAAGCGAGAAAGAAAACAAACAAAAAATTTATTATTATTTTAGGTAAACAGATATGCATGCATCATAAATGAGAAATGCATTCATACCTGTCTAAATGGGAGAGTTGTGGCTTACCACCCATAGTGCTGAGCTCCGGGCATTTACAAATTGAGAATGCTGAAAAGAAAAGCAGAAACTAGTGCCACATGGTCTGACCTTTGAGGATGGAACCAAAAAAGCTATAAAACATATATATCTTGGCTAAACTGTGTCAATGAGAGAAATCCTTGAACAGTGTGTTTCTATCGAAGCAGAAAGAAAAACGCTTAAGCTGGTCCAAGGGAGCATAAATAACAATAAAAGGAAAACTCTGAGGCAACATATAATTTTGTAACCTTGAAACATATTCAGCTATACAACAGTCCTCCAAAGGAGTGGAAGAAAATCTATCACTCTGATAAGTATAAGTTCTCTAGTTGTAATATGATAGAAATTTATCTCAGATGTTATATCAATCCTGTTATTCAGCAGAAATGGTATTCAGTACGAACGGGATACCTGAATCTAACCTTTAAAACAATCACAAAAAATACTACTGGATACATGGCCATATGCTATTGGCAAAGAAAATGATAAGGTAAACAAGTGGAAATGTTGTATTTATGGCCAAATATATTAATAATTCTGAATTTCTTACATAATACTATCTTTCATTGCATACTATGGACACATATTTGTAAATTGCAAAAAAATGCCCAATAAAGTTTATTGCAGAAGTTTTGAGATATATATATATATATTTATATATATATTTGCCATCTTCTGTATGTGAATAAAAAATTCACACTGGGAAATAGACATTTATGCTTTACTATCAATGCAGGCAAGATTTTTCTTACCTGGCTAAGGGATGATATAGTGCAATCAAGTAGTCAGAATACAAGGAAATGAAGGCAAAACACCACAGAGATATTGAAACAGTACTGCAGCACTCAGTTAAACTCCATACATGACATGCATACAAACACAGGCTAATATAATAGACATGTTTGATGAAACAGATAAATTGGACAGAACAAACAAAAATACAACTTTTGAAAAGGCATTTTTCTCTAGCAGCAGCAGCTTGTTCTCTTGTCTCTCAGAGGAAAAGCTCAGTAGCCTACTCCGCTTCAACTCTTTTTTTCTTTTTAGTATTTATCTGATGTTTGCATCCACTGAAGTTTCAAACTGAAATGAAATCTGTTCAAAAATACCCTGCACGACTACAGATTCTTAGTAAAAGATTTCTTTTTTTTTCATTTGACAGAAATAGGAGCAGCAGCCAATACCCTGTGGACCCCTGACCATAAGGGCCCCTGAGGCAAGAACTGCTTCTGTTTATGCAGATGCAGATGAGCAGGGGAGACTTATTGACTCACTTTAAGGACATAGGATTAGTTTACAGAATTGTTCTAATGAAAAGGAACTTGAATAATTCAGACCATAGTACTATTTCCCTTACCTGCTCCAAAAAAACAGAAGTGATAACAAGCTTTCTTAGATTTAATTCAGATATAACCAGAGTTAAGAAATTCAAATGACATGAAATAGGTTTTAATAAAACAAGTGGAAAATTTTCTTCTGTGCAGAGAAACACTTTGTGCAAGGTGGGCAAAACAGTATCACATGCTAAGCATACAGCTACACAGGAAGCTACATAGAAAAACATGTCAAGAGAGACAATAACATGAAGTAGATTTTAAATGAAAAACTTATCCTACACATTGTTTCTGAGGTTAAGAACTTCTATACATGTCTGAGTTTTACTGACTACATTGGTCTTGTGTCATGTCCAGAATAAAAGGTCTGTTGAAGTAATTCCTCAATATTCCACAGACATTTATATGTAATTATATGTATGTATTATATGGCATTTCTTCATTTTTGTGCCTTCTTTCTTCCTCTTTGGAGAACTTATTTACATCTAAGCAAAGACACTGGAGAACCCAGAAGGAGGCCCAGAAACAGTGATGTATAAAGAGATGAAGAGTTATAAATAGTAAACCAAACAAATAACCCAGTTTGATGTCGGAAGGAAGTAGTGCAGAAAAAACATTTGTGCCTGCCTCCATCACAAATCAGAGTGTAATTTGAGATAAATACAGTGTAATTTGGATGGAGATGTCTTCTGTTACAGTGAATGACAAACTAGAGATTTCTTTATCTTGGCTGTCCCATATATAATATAAGCATACATGCATATAAATAAAGTACATTTACAAATGTAAGAAATTAAAAGCAATATAGCTCTTAAAATTTCGTGTTTACCCCTTTCGCACTCTAGAATCAGGTTGACTCACAGCCCATAATCAGACAGTTTCCACTAGGACACATATAAGATCTTATCCATTTCATCGAGAGTCTAAACTAAGTGCTTTCAATCACTTTAACCTAATTACTAACAGATGAAAAATGACTTGTCTAATACAATTCCTGTCAAAGCAAATCCAGATCAGGGATCTAATTTGAGCTCTGAGAAAACAGTCATGACATCCTAAATGTTGGCATCTTACACAACAACCTCTTTATTTTGAACTCATTAGTAAAGTATTAAAGCCTTAGGCAATGCTGTATACTATCTTTGTTTAAGTTTGATCTTATGAGCCCTGGAATTGGACCTGTATACACACAATCTTATTAATCCTTTGTTCAGGTTGACTCTGAATTTTAAAGTGTCTTTGGTGTTGTATTTCTATTTAATAGTGACTTTGGCACTGCATTCCTCTTTAATAAACAAATAATTGAAGTACATAACGAGGACACTCTTAGTACATGCATAACGGAAGTCAAAAGCAACAACCTTCTTTCTCACTATCATGTCATGTTTACCCCTAAACACAAACTTCAGGCTTTAAACTGGGGGAAGATAGGTTTAAAAAATCTGGCAGTTACTCTGCCTATTTTAGATCAGACAGCCTGAACTGGTCATTCTAAGTAAAGATGATTAAATTTCAGCTCATCTTCTTGTCTTCTGTGGTTCACTTTCTAATTCCTTAAGTTATCAAAATAACTGCACAATACTTACTTGCACTTAACCAACTATAAACTCAGATGGAAGTAAGAAAATCATTTTTTGAGGGTCCAGCACAGGAAAGTTCCAACTTCTACTCAAAGCTCTACAGAAGTCTTAGCAGCAGCAGTGGATCACCTGCTAGGATGAGCTTCCAACTGCTCCAATAGCACTTTTGCCTTTGCTAGAATGAACTGATTTCAAAATCATTGGAAGGAGATTGCAAAAAAAAATGTACAAATTTTCCTCTTTGCGCTCTCACCCACAGTGGGACTTTAGATGAGAAAATTTCAAGGTTAGATGAATTAGTAAATTGAAAAAGAGGGGGTAAAAGCTGAGAGCAGTTTTGGATTCTGATGACAATCTACTTACAAGCTCATTTCTCTTTAATGTTGCTCACATCCATGCTCTTCATAGTACATGGAAGTGTATTTTAAAACGTGAGTACAACTAGAAGACATTTCTATGTATTTCTATGTATTGACAGACAAAACTCGTTATACAGCCAGTCAGCTACAATGAGGTAAAGGAATTGCCCATAAAATCAGAACTGTTATATCTGAGGTGGAAAAAATTCTACTTAGGCTGCAAAGATCCAAATCTATTCCTACTGTAAAGTCACAAAAGCAGCAGAAATAATTTTTCTATATTTTTCAGAATTTATAATGAGGCATTTCTTTTATACCGACACAGTACATAAGTACATAACGTATGTTTATTTCACTTGTGTGCACACCATCAAAGAAGCAAATCTCCTGTGTCTCTACTCTTGCACTAATGACAATTTATGATTGATTTCTACTTGAGATTCCTATACTTAATAGTAAATTCTGAAAATATAGAAAAAATATCTCCACTGCTTTTGTGATTTAAGCATATGCTTGGGCACTGGGACTAAAGAGCATATGTAAATACTTATTTGAATATAGGTCCTTCCTTGAATTGGATTTATAAGTATAAATATTTGTTAACCTTTCAGTTATCCGTTTTCTCATAAGATGAAGAGCAAAATCCCTACTTTATTTCAGCAGTGTCAAAATGGATTAACCCTATCAAAGTCAACACAGCTAATTTGGATTGACTCTGGTAGAGTAGGATTTCCTTTTTAAATGGAAAGATAACAAATAGATATTTCTAAGAATTTCAGAACAGAGCTTTCCAGACATTCACAGAATATGCATAACATTTTTGTGCTTAATTAAAATATCTGCAAAGTTTACTATTGCAACACTAATTTTTCAGATTCACCAATATTAGGCCGGAACACACTATAAAATTATCAGAAAATATTGGTATTCATAATATAACATTGTTTTGTCTGCAGCAAAAAAAACTGAGTCCATAGTGGGAAATCCTGAAATATGATTTAGCTTTTCTTTGGATTACAGAGTAGTGGAAAATGGTGTTTCACAAGATCTATCTTTAACAGCTGATATTTATATCTATTAATTTGGAAATGCATATAGGTTGGTGAGAGTGTAACTTAGAGTGTAACTATGATTCTGCAAGCTTCCTGAGGTTTTACATGTTTTACCTAAGCTATTACATCTTTTAAAAATATTTTGCCTGTACATTTATGGAAAAACATAAACAAACATAGACTTTAATTAAGCAAAATTAACTAGCCCATAGAGAAGGAGAGAAAAAAAATCCAAAGTTACATAATCATAAGCAAGAAATTAAAACATATGTATGAAATGGGTTGCTATAATAATATTAACGTTTCACATGAACCAGTAGCAGTATAATATGAAAAGGCAGCAAATCCAAAATTTAAATTGAAGAACTGCTATACGTTGTTTCCTCATAAATACTGCTGTGCTTCTAAGAGTCAGCCTCCATCTTATCTTCTTCTTATCTTATTTATAGATTTGTGTTAGTCTGAACTGGTAATTTCTGACTATGTGAACTTTCTGTTGATTAACAAACTTGTTCTCTACACACATTTCAGAGCTGTTCATGCATTATGCATGCAATGTGAAAAAGGTGATGTTGCCAATATTTCCATCTTTAACTACCCAAAGTGGAAAAGTATAAATGAAAATTAGGTGTCTAAATTGAATCTTCTCTCTGTGGATGGTGACTTATGTGCAATTTTGAATTCAATCTCCTAAAAATTTACCTGAGAGGAAATAAGGAGATACTATTATTGTTGACTCCAGGTAGGAAATATAAGAAGTATGCTAACTCTTTATGAGACTAACTAGATTTAGGTCCCTAATTTAAAAAATAGCAAGAAGAGGAATGAATTACCAACTAACCAATTAGCAGAAGTTAGCAGTGAAAAGAACTATCATCTCATGCTATGGTATACTTAGTACAAAAACAGGTCTAGGGTGATAGACTTTGTATTTTTGTACAGCGGTGACCCTATGGCCACTTTGAGCCACACATAATTTTGACTCTGGCCCTGACTAGTCAAGAGCTGCTTCAAGTTATGACTATTTGTAGCAAAACTTTAATGATTTTATGAACAGTAGTTCTCATACATGATCAGAATGTATGAGACCGGAACAGCTCTCACTATTTTACTCATTATGACAGTCAGAACTGTCTAGTAGAGAGATATTCTAAAAGTTTTTCAAAATATGTTTAAATATCATCAGGACAGTATACAGCCATGATGAGGTCACTTTGGGATCGCTGTGTCCAGTTCTGGGCTTTCCAGTGCAAAAGAGACATGGAGAGACTGGAGAGATCCGAGAGTAGGTCTACAAAGTTGATTAGGGAACAGTGGCAACTGTGAGGAGAGGCCGAGAGAACTGGGCCTATTTAGCTAAAAGAAGAGCACACTGAGAAGGGATCTTATCAGTTTGTGCAAGTTTCTTTATGGAGGGTGTCAAGAGGATAAGGACAGGCTCTATTCAGTGGTGGCCAACAATAGGAAAAGAGGCTATGGGCTGAAACACAGGAAGTACTGTCTGAATTTGGGGAAAATCTTCTTGATTGTGAGGGTGACAGAGCACTGGCACAGGTTGCCCAAAAAGATTGTAAAGACTTCTTCTCTGGAGATATTCAAAACCCACCTGGATGCGATCCTGTGCAATGTGCTCTCTAGGACCAAAGGATCTTTCAAACCTCAGCCATTCATCAACATTGCCATACAATACTAATAACTCCTATAACTAATAGGAAGAACTCAAATGATCATTCAAAAGAAAAGACATTTTTACTTGAGGGCACAACTTTTTTTCAGAGCTAAGTCTCAAAAAATGGACTTACTGAAGTGGAAAATATAATAGAAGTGGAAAAGTTCAGAGAAAGGTGACCAACTGGATCCTATGCCTAGAAGAACTTTTGCATAAGAAGCAGTTAAATAAGCCTGAAGAGGAGATAGAAGACAGAACAACAGGAATATTCTAGTGCAAGAAAACCAAGCAGGTGACATATGCAAAATCAGCCAACTAAACAGATAAAGATAAGAGAAATGAAAGAGATAACAGAGAGATGTTAAAAATATCGGCACCACTTCTGGTAGCCCTTGAGTAAGAAGTTGTTGGAAGCTGGGCTAAACTTGGAGAATTATCATCCTTTAACTCCTTTCTCAAAATTTGCTATTAGCCATTGTTAGACACAGGATGCTGAGCTGAATGGACCTTTTGTATGATGTTAAGATCGATGAATGTAAATCAAAAGGAATGAAAACATGTAGAAGCGGGCAGACTCTCTCCTTAGGGTTCCTAGTCCTGTGATATATATTAGTACTGACTTTGGCTGCAATTATATCACACAAAATTACTTTGGATCAAATAATTTTCATTAATAAAAAAAAACAATATTGCAATTTATTTTAATTTCCTGACACTCAAAGAGATTAATCTAATCTATTTTAATGACATCTACCTAGATGAATTAAACTTCAATTAGATTTTGATTAGAAAAAGATCACTAGAGAGACTGCCACTAAAGAGAGTAAAATAGCCAAGAGCACTGCCCTAGAGGAGAGTAAACAAGGCACAAACCACAGGGCAGAGCTGTTCTTTGTTATTTGTAATGTTTGTAATTGCAGCGTCCTCTAAAATACACACTCTGAAGAATTATGACTTTGATGTTTTTAGTTTCTCTATCCTCTTATGATGGTATTTTCTAGCATTTTCTATCCTGCAGCTTCTTGAAATCCTTGCAAGTTTTAAGTCAGAATGCATATTTAGGACTGCTCTATATAGGGAATGGATTGTTCCAAGTAAGTTAAAAATAAATATGATAATTAAGACTTCCTAAACAAAACATATAATGCAAAGAGAACATTACAAAACTGCAAGGAATTAAGGCCAAGCAGTGGAAGCATATGTACCTTCCCTTCATGGGAGGGTAAGTGGTTAATAGTTACACAGTTCTCATCTAGTCTGACCAGGACATAAACATGACAAATAAACTCCAGCTGAACTCAATGTACAATTGAGCTCTCGTACAAATATCCCTCCACCTGAATAGGGAAAAGAATGTGAAGGTCCGAGAGAAAGCACATATATAAACCTCGCATTACAATTGAGCGATATACAAAGATACAGGTACTTCAGAGATTTTTCAGATTAAGTATCCAAAAAACTTTTGAGTGCTTACACTGAATTTTGAGCCATTTTTTTTTTGCAGCAGCAGTTAATTGGACATCTTATTTCCTTGGCTCTATGTCAGTTCCTGAGTTATTTCTAAACTGCAGCACGTACATCTATGCTTAAATTCCTCTGCTATTGAATTTATCTTTTTCAAGTTTGGGTTGAGAAATGTGGCTGACCTGGCAGCTCCTGCCTGCTTGATGTTACTAAGCTTTAATTTTGAATAGCCATTAAAATTATGCTTGCTGTACACTCCCTCACCTCATTGCCACAGGTTCACTAGAGAACCACTGCGCAGGGAATCTCTGCCTGAAGAGCTGAGATCCAGTAACAGCCCAGCTGGAGCCCAAGGCTCCATTTATATTAGCAAGTATGTTTTCCTACAGAGAGAATGGCAAATGGCATATACATATGCGAAGAAACAAAGCTGAAATTAATACCACAAAATAACATAATAACATTTTGTGCTTACACAATGCCTGTCATGAAAGCATTGTTATGCAGTGTTTAATCCTAAAATTGTTTTCTCAGAAAGGTATTATCTTTCTCATTATTCAAACAGGGAGGACTTGGGAGAGGCTAAGGACTGGATTTTCAAAGAATTAAGCTTCCATTTGGGCAGCTCTTTTGAAGACCAGCCTTATCTGTCTAACTAAAGGCCAGCCATAATACAAGATATGTTTAGAAACAGAAGAATCTTAACCTAAAAGCAAATAAAACTAGTAAAAAATGAGTCTAAAACTCTTACATCTTTCAAGAAATTGTTAAACAGATGCCCAGAATGAAGAGACAGCCTGCTTTGCACAGCTCAGTGGTAGCTGTAGTTAAAATAAAGTGAAAAACGTAGCAGTTTCTGTTAGTGAAACGTCACTGTTATTTAATAATGATTGTCATGTGAAAAGGAAACAGAGAGGAAGTTGCATAAGGAGGACTGAATATAACTACCCCTCCTAAAGGTGCAAAAAAGCTCTGTGTTGCCGATGAGAAGATAGAAAGTGGTAGAAGTAAGAGGACTAATCAAGCTTCCCAGGCCTAAGACTTGATGAGATCAGTGAAATGCCTAATGCTGGTCTAACCCTGTAGAATGCTAGCTGAAACACTGAAAGTATGTTTAAAAAGGATCTTTCTAGCTCTTTATATTTAGGTGGACTTTCCTCTATTTCTGCACTCAAGGAAAGCTCTGTTATAGAGCAGAGAAACAGCATCTGAGAAACTGTCAACCCTTGATTTAAGAGCATCTATCAATACCACATAATTGGCCTTGTGTTGATTGAGCCTAAAGAAAAAAAGGCAGCCTTAATATATAAAATGATTTGTTAATCAATTCTTTACTGGGAAAAGAATTACAAACATTTGAAAATCGAACATGAGTTTGAATTGTCTGTATTCTTGAAATTCTGGATGCTCCCTTTTCAAGCTTTTTTGGGGGACATTAAAAATAATTTCCAAAATTCTCACAAATTGAAAGCATTAATTAATTCACATGTATGTGGAAAAGAGTTAAAAGGTGTCTAAATAAAAGCAATGAATGAAGGAAGACAGGAAACCTAGTATTGCTACAAATATGTGGAACAACTTGAATTCTTTAACATTTACTGGTTGACCCCTAAAGTGTAAACTGATTTCAGACAGTCCATGTGCTCACTGTGTAATAGAAATTAAGGCAGAGGTAATCACTGGATTATCTGATCTCTCTGCACTGTGGTCCACTACAATCCACTCAGATAACTCATATCATTACAAGAAGATTTAATAAATAAAAGATAAAAGTTAAAAAAATGACTATGTCAAAAATAAGGAGAGATCAAGATTTTGGTTTTTGGAAGTTACTTTATCAGGTATTTTGTTCATGCATTTCTTAAACACTGTAGTTCTATTCTCTGTATGTAACACGTAGGACCCAGGGACAAAGGGTTCAATGCGTTTGGGAAAGAGCAGAACAGAGGCAAAAACTGAGGATCAGCAATGAGGCAGTTTCAGTAAAATAAAACAGACTTGTAGTTAGATCTAAATCCAAAGTGTTGCAAACTACAAGACTTTTTTAATCAGATCAAACTGTTTTTCAGTTTATGTTAGATTTGCAGTTCAAACAGAGAGAGGGTTTTTTTTTTTTATGCTGAAAGATTAAACAATATACAAAACATAAATATTCATAGCAAATTTGCCAAGCAGAATTTATTGGTTAAGTCTCCCCAGGAGAAGAACTTCTTGGAGGTGGGGGAGGGAGAGGATAAAAAAAAAGAAAAAAAATCTCATTTTTTCCTCATTTTCAGTTTGATTTCACTAAATTACCATGATTAAGGGAATCAGTAACTTGTAAGACCTACCTATATGGTAATACAGCATCTTGCAGGCCAGAATATAGTCACATTTCCTGTCTGTTGGCTGGACTAGCTCCTTATTGGTGCACAATGAAGAGCCAAAACCCTGAAAAGCCATCTCCTCACTCTCATGACACCTTAGTGACTTTGATCTCGGAGCAGTTTCCTTGCTGCTTGGTCTTCCAGGAGCTATTCCAGGACAAACTGTTTCAACTCCTGTGCTCACTGATGGTCTGAAAATGCCAAATAGAGTTTACTTGTGGCAAGAAAATAGAAAAAATATTGGTAATTTGAGTTCAAAAGATTTTAATTCCCGTTTCACATAGAAATCACTAAATCCAAATCTCACTGAATCACAGAATCACAGAAAGGTTAAGGTTGGAATGGATCTCAAGAGATCATTCAGTCCAGCCCCCTCTGCTCCAGCAGGGACATCTAGAGCACATGGTGCAGGGTGGCATCCAGGTGGGTTTGGAAGATCTCCAGAGAAGGAGACTCTACAACCTCTCAAATCTTAAAATAAAAGTCAAAAAGCAAAAAACAAACAAACACACACAAATAATGGCATCTATATGTCTCAGAATTTTATACATTTTTTTTTTCTTTTTGAGTTGTTGATCTAAAGGCCTCCCTTAACCTTCAAGGTTTACAAAGAGGGTTTGATTTGCACACAAATTTAGACAGTTTATTTATGCTTTTATTTTCTTCTCACAGGATATTACAGTTATAAATAGTCAAACAGTGAAAGCTGACTGAGCTGAATTAGTTGGTCTGTGAAATATTTCTTTTTAATCATCATGTCAAGAAAACAGAATATTCTATCTCAGAAAGTGTTCAAATGATAACACTAAGGACAGGCTACGTACAAACGTTACTTTTAACTTTATTTTTACATCTAATCAAAGCACTTCCTGCTTTCCAAACATTTTCCTCTTTATTATCATTTTCAAATGAAGAGGCTGTGCTGTCATTTCCATACTGCTTGCAAAAGCAATCTGTCCATAGTCAGAACTGAAGTTTACCCAAAGAGAAAAACAAGGGAGAGAGACGTGGATGTTTTTCTACACATTTACTCACTTTTCCAGACTATAAGAAAGGTCACCTTGAGATACTGATGTGACAGTCAGCATTTGCTCAATAGACCAGCCTTGGCAAGACCCCTCTCCCTTTTTCATTTATGCTTTTCAGAATCATAAAGATTTACTCAAATAAGATGACACGGTATATTTAACACTGTGCTCCACGCAATATGTTTCAAAATACTTAAAAATAATGGTGTATGACTAAAATCTACATGAATGTACACAAACATCAGTAAGAAAGATCATGTGCATTAACTAAGTGGTTAGAGCACATGAAGTCTTGCTACGTATTATTCATTTCTCATGTTCATATGTTCATTAACATTTGAAGCACAAGGGGGTATATGGAACTGAGACTGTAAAAAGGGCAACTGTAACTTCTAAATAAATTAGGTACAATAAATTAACGCATAAGAAATTTGCAGTAAGCTGCTTTTATGAAAAATTCAATAAAGAGTTACTTGTAATAAAAATGGTAATAAGCATGTTGGTTCAGTAAATAATGACGACAAAAAAACAGATTATATGTTTTATTGGACTAATTAAGAAAAGCTTTATAGGATCAAATCGTTTTCATCAAATTAAAGAAATTTCTTTTTGAGAGAAAAATGAGAATCATTTCAATTTTTCTGCTGAACTCAGTAAACTACTGAAAACTGGAAACTCACTGAGTTCATTCCACAGACTTCTTATGGTTCTTTCTTAATGGGACTTTCATTTATTCAAGCTGTAAGCTACAATGTCTCAAAAAATCCTATAATCCTGTAGGAGCATAGCTATTCTATATTGTGCTTCACAGTCATACATAAAAAGGCCAACAACTTTTGAGAGAGGACTTTTCTAGAGTGGAAAAGATCTTTTCTCCTTTTGAGAAAAGTCTGCTGCCTGAATCAGTGCCCAGATATGACTTAAGAAATTCATTCAGTATGGACAAAATGTGCAAAGGAATGTATATTTGTCATTTTAATGAATAGGAATGGGATTACATCTGTGCTTTTCCTCAAGAATCGCTTTGCTGAATCAAGGTGGAAATAGTTACCCTTAAAAACGAATCTTATCTGCTCCCAATTAGTTTATGTCCAACTGTCAAGAACTCAGAGAACTCAGAAAAAACATTTACCATGTCACCCTTGTACTTCATGATCAGCTGTCAGTGGCAAAGAATGTCCCTGTACATTCTCAGTTTCAAATGATTTTCTTTTAATTATCCTTGCTTGAAGCCATCTGTGGCCAATAGAAATAACTGTAGCTTCAGACTGCTTTTATCAGTAAGCCTGAACTTCTTGCATCCTGTCCAGAACTCTGATTGTTTATGGCACAGCCTGTCCTAATGACTTCCAAAACCATTAGGTCTCTCCTGATGTGCAGGAAAACCAAAGGGCTAGAACAGGCAACCTGTGAAATGCAGACATCTCTGAAGCATTTTTCGTGCCATCACTCAGGTAGAGTTCGAAAGCTGCTTCCTCCTCTCAAGAGGGAATAAAACATTTCAGAATTATACTTTCACTTTTTAATTTCTTATCTATCAACTGACTTTTATTATGCTGAGACAAGCGTCAAGTTCACTCTTGCTTACACAGGACAAAGAAAAGAGGTAAAGGAGAAGGTGATGCTTTGCAAGAAGTGAAAACAAAACTCAGATCCTGTTTTTTATACCTTATCACACACAATTCACATTCTTCCAAATTCCTTACCTATTTGATGTACTAGGCACGTATTTGGTATACAAATAATCCTCTGTTTAATACAGCTGCAGGCAACAAGCTGATCTTTTATATGCTGGTAAATTCTTGGTTTACAGCTGTTAATCGTAGGTTAGTTTTCCTTCTGACTTTTGGCTGTTTTGCCACATAGCACCCCAGGGTAAATCAATGGAAGCATTAGTTCAGTTCGAGCATTAGTTCACCAGTCAAACCAGTGGAAGGAGAAACCATGATAGCATGAAACAGGCTTCACAGCACTTCTCTTTGCTCTTGCAAAAGGAGCAGTTGAAAGGGGGCATAATTAGGATATCTGCATGCAAAGCTGACCTTCAGGTGTATTTCTGGCTGCCATGGAGAACGTCAGCCATATGGGTGATGCCAGCTGCCATAACAGGAGAACAGTCCTATAGAGTAGTTGCATGGACAGAGAAATGAATACATCAGCTTCATGATAGGTAGGTATACTATGCCGTTCTATCAAAATCGAGCATTTGGCCTTACAATGCCAAGAGGCAAGAACTGCTCTATTAAATGCAATTAAATCGTAGCTGGAAATGTCAAGTATTGCTAGGTTGTGCCTTTTAGCTGGTTTAGCCAAAGGAAAACAAAAAGTGCAATAACAACATTAAAGCCTGATATTTGATTTCTGTGAAAAAAGCATCTTCTGCTCTAGCAAATATTCAAAGAGTTGCACAGACAATAAAGAAGAATATATTTCAATGCAGTCTAGTCTGCAAGGAATATAAATGAGCTTTCTGTAGCTTTGAGAATCAAAATCGCATATTCAAAAACCGTAACATTTTTAATTTTGCCCAGAGTGTTATTGTCTAATTGTCTATAATGTCCTCCCAAATTAATACCAAAATATCATTATACTCCTTTGTAATCAACTATGCTTTCATTGTGATTAGTTTCATTCTGGGCCCAATCCATGCCCATTTAGTTTAATGAGAGTTGGAATGGGCTCATAATTTGCCAGCTGTAATTTCCTAAGTATTGCTTTTTTTTCAAAATATTCTGTTTTTCTTCTTTTAGAGAAATATATGCTTTTAATCAACACCATGTTTTCTCTAAATCATGTACTAAATTCCATTATATATCAACAGCCAGGAAATCAATGGATTTAAAATACTGTAGTTATTTTCATGGGCTTGTGGAAGGAAGGAAGGAAGGAAGGAAGGAAGGAAGGAAGGAAGGAAGGAAGGAAGGAAGGAAGGAAGGGAGGGAGGGAGGGAGGGAGGAAGGAAGGGAAGGAAGGAAGGAAGGAAGGAAGGAAGGAAGGAAGGAAGGAAGGAAGGAAGGAAGGAAGGAAGGAAGGAAGGAAGGAAGGAAGGAAGGAAGGAAGGAAGGGAGGAAGGGAGGGAGGAAAAGAAACAGGTCTCCATACAGTGCTATATTCTAGGGTAGGATAGTTAGTAAAATAATATGATATTTTTAAAGAAATGCATAACAAACTTTCTGTTAGTAAACACATGAATATGTGTACACACACACACATACATATGCAGTAATCGCCAGGCATTTTAGGATAGTAAATTCTATAAATTCAGTTAAAAAAGGATAAAGATTTAAAAATATTTGAGCTATTACTCTGTTGTGTCCATATACAATACTGTCCCTTTTAAAAAAATACACACAGCAGTTTTTTTATTTTACTTATATTTAGATAAGGCTGGTGAGCACCTCATTTAAATTGCTACTCTGTACTGGGCAACAAATATCTTTTCTAATATTATATAATCTCAGTTAGCCAATACACTTTGAATTACCCCAGAAGCCTTAAATTCTTCAGTGTTTACCATGTGGTTCAGGTAACTTTTT
Source organism: Tinamus guttatus (assembly GCF_000705375.1). The sequence continues at coordinate 474,079 of NW_010583430.1, forward strand.
CTTCCTTATAAAGCATTTCAAATTTATCAGACATCTTGCTTTTGTTCATGAAAGTTTTGGCTTAGTTTTAAGTGGTTCAATGTGCTGAGGATAGTGTGTTTATTAACACTATTGCAACAAACAAAATGAAGGTTGGAACATGGCTTTTAAATGTTCTAAATTAGAAGAATTCATTAAAAAAGAAATCTCTCTGCATGGAGGTATTTTTAAAAGGAAAATCTGTCTGTTTTAATTTAGAGTTCTTGAGCAGCCTTCAAAGACAATCTTTATATTAAAGAGACACAAATCCAAACATTGTCTTTATACTCATAAATTATATAAACTTTATATTTATCTGAATGTAGAATATATTAATTTATATTCTGTATTCATATCTTATAGTCTTTGTATGAATGTAAAATATATGAATTCATATTATGTATTCATATTCCATAGTCTTTGCATGTTCCTCTATAGAGATTATGTGGGTGTGTATATATACTTACATAAATATATATGTATGTGTGTGTGTGCACACTGGAAAAAGTTCCTTCCCCTCTTTTTTAACAGTATGGGCAGAGTTTGGGCAAAGAAAAGGAAGTTTCACTGGACTATATCTAGTCTTGTGAATGCTTTTCCTTGCTCTTGAAATGTAAGAAGCAGTTGCTACACAAGTGCTGGCTATTTCATTTGCTGGATTATTTTCATTTTATTTTAATAATTTATATGAGTTAGTAAAGCGAGGAAGAAACTGCTTTCCTGAGAACTTTTTCCCAATCTTTTCCACTAGAAGTTTTGTACGCTATAGATCTCTCCAGATCAGTAGTTTGACATAAGAAACCATCCCATTGCATAGGAATAATATAATGCGTATCTTAATTTGGAGCAAGTTCCCCCCACTCCTGCTCATGTCCATGAGGACAGCATAGTTTAGTAACATAAGAGGAAGACATAGCTTCATTTCTGGTAGCTGTAGAGTGACTGGAATATTTAATACCAATGTCTGTCTCTCTGTTTCCTGAATCTCTTAACTCATCTCTGGTAAAGTCTCTACTTATATCCAGAGGTATAGAGAGGTAGAGAGGGTAGTAAATTAGATAGTATATAGGGGTATTTAACACCCAGAATTCAATACATTCTCTCAAAATTAAAAGATGAAGTACCTTCCCAGTGTCTGTTGTGATGTCTGCAGTCAAAATGCAAAGCACAATGTGCCTGAAGGAAAGGTGAATGCAAAGACATTTAATTTGCTACCCTCTATTCCACTACATCTTTCTGAGCAATATTGACCTCCTGCTATTTCCGTTAATTTTCCATTAAAATTTTTCATTAAATAGGTCTTTTTTTTTCAGTCCTAGGTACATTGGCCCACAATTCTCAAAGAAGAATCTTTTGCTATTTTCTGCCCTTCTGCCCATATCCTAACTGATGGTGATGGTATTTGTCCGCTGGGGATAGCATGACAGATTTCACTAGAATTATATTAATTCTATTGTAGTTCATCAATGAAAGTTTGCATGGATCTTCAGAGCACTTGGACAAAGCATCTTATCTTTGCCAATGAATGTTTAAGTGTTCATACTAACCATTTTTACTTGTGTGTTTTCTATTAATGTCTATTTCATAAGAACTTCTAGTACTCAATTTCTCCAATGTCTTTTAAAATATTTTCTTATTGAAAATAAGAAATACACTATGCCCAGGATACAGGGCTCAAAACAAGTGGAAATGAGGCAAGAGTGTGCCTGCAAAGCAGATTCGAAACAGGAAAAGAGGGTGTTGTTGATGAAGATCCTACTTTCTGCAGAAAGGGAAACACAGCTGGATGTAGCCCTGCAGCTGCACTAACACTAGTTAGTAGAGCACTACTAACACACACTTTCAGCATGTGACTAACTGAAGCACCTCTCATAAGTGTGATATTTTCACATACTACATGTTATGTATGACTCTATTCATCCAGATGAAGTGGGATTATCATTGATCATTGAGTGTAAAGACAAATACACAACTGTTGCTTCCTTACATATGTCTTTTGTTTCTCATTATTAATTCATTTTTCCTTTGATCTTTGCTTATTTTTCTTTTTTTTTTTTTTCTTTTTAGGACTACTGAGTTGTTGTACACAGAATAAGGAAAAGTTATCTTATTGATCTTTCGATTTGAATCATTAGTCACAGCTATTGCCCTCAGATGCTTCAACATATGAATTTCTTCCACTGTAGTCTGCACTAGATAGAACTTTTGAGGACAACCTACCTACAACTGTTATTCATTTACACCCTAGGCACAGAGCACAGCAACTGCTCATTTTCTGTACATGTACTGATAATAGATAGTGACCAAATATTTCTCTGTCAAATTTTCATATTAACGTCATCTCTTAACATCTTCTCTCTATTTCTATCCATGCGAATTTCACCTAGCCAAATTGACGGCCCAACTATGAGAATCATCCCACAAACTTTCAGTTATGACCACTAGGTCACAATCACTGTCATTTAGCCACATTCCAGTTAATGATTTTTATTATACTTCAGACATTTGAGTATAATCACTTTAAGAAAATGAGTATGGGTAAAATATACTTATCCTTCACTTGCATGATTCAAGTTCACTGAATGTTTTACCTTGGAGCTACAAAAATTGATAGTAAATAACAACTTTCTTCATTGTGCCTGTTTTATAAGCTGTGTAACAAAATTGTTGTTGTGTATCTAGGAGGCTGATGCTGTGTTTGTATAAATAACCATGATTTTAAGTCAAAAGTAAGTCATTTCTCTTCAAAGAAATCAATCCAATAGTCAGAGAAACACAAATCATCTACATGTTGTTTGTAGGTGGTATAAATCTCAGAACAACAGTGTATTATCATATTCTATCTGGTATCTATTTTCTACAAGGAGCTGGTGAGAATTTGTCAGCAACATTCAGGTGTCAATACACTATCTCCGGAAAGCAGAGCACAACCATTTTAAAGACTGTAAACATCTCTTACTTGACTCTACCATAAGAGATGTTGCCAACTGGTTGTCTTAAAACAACATTTTTAACATATTTTTACATCTAGGAAAATCAGTGAAAACATGTTTCCACAAGATCCATCAAAACAGCTGTGTGCCACTAAATCAGACTATGTAGGACTTCAGGGTGCAGTTCCATTCCTATCTATTTTCCTGCTTGGGTGCAGAAGATAGGTTTTATGATACAGTACTATAGTACAAGCAGTGGAGATCTTTCCCCTGGGTGGATTCACCCTGCATCCTCAGGTGTGGGCACACTAGAGGCACAAAAAAAAAAGAATATATATATATAAATATACATACATACATACATACATATATATATATATAGGGGAAAGAAGAAAGAAAACAAGCTGCAAAATGAAGAGTCAGCTATTGTTCTGCTATGCATTCTTCTCCCCTGCTGTCATATCTTATTGCAGTGTCCAAGCAGAGGAATACTGGAATTTTAAATGTCTATTGGTAAAAGAGAGAAGGAAGAGAGTGTATAAGCTTGGTATCATCAGCAACAATAAACAAAATATATGTCTATGCTTTGCACTTCTCTATATTTTCACCTTTATTTTTCCAAGTTTTTTACCAAAAAAAAAAAAAAAAAAGGGAGAGAGGTGAAAAAAATAAAGAATATAAAGTAGGGACTGATTTTATATTCCTCAGTATATGCATTATATATGCATTATATCTCTTGAGCTGACTTAGCTACTTCACTGCATGATACTTCATTGCCAGGACATGTCCTGTCACATGCAAGAATATGCAGCAAAAGTTGGTTGGTTTAAGATGAGGTACTGTGATAGGTCAGATCATGTTAAAGGTATTCTTCTAAAAGTGATATTTCAATTAGAAGAGAATAGAAGAGAAGAGAAGAGAAGAGAAGAGAAGAGAAGAGAAGAGAAGAGAAGAGAAGAGAAGAGAAGAGAAGAGAAAAGAGAAGAGAAGAGATAATTAACAATAATTATGCTTCACAACACTGCTGGATCTGAGTTCTAATTCCTGACTAGGTGATATGAAGAACATCTCTTACCTTTGTAACTCTTCCTAGTCTATCATACTGTGATATACTCTTCTTTCTTTTATCCACTGCTACTGTAAGCATTTCAGAGATTACTGTTGTCTTATTCTCACTTGGATTCACTCAATTTAAATTCTTAACTACTTAAATTAGGAGCTTGACCACTTTGTAGTCAAAGAAAAGAGGGAAACACCTCCAAATCTGACAGCTATAAGGGAACTTTTTAATCCTGCCATAATGGGATCTTTAATTTTAAGATTTACAGGCTACTACCTAACACTACAAATACTATTATAATGTTAACACACATTGTTAATATGGATTGTTAATGCACCTCTTCATCAAATCAAAATATGCTCTTCTACCAGAGACTTTTAGAAATATATTCAAGAAATCAGGTTGTTACCCAGCATGCTGTTTGGAAGGAAGCAAGGACATGAACATTTCTTTCAAAGGATAAGTTAATTAAAAAATAAAATGATTAATATTACAATGAGAGCCTCTTCAGGACACTCCAAAATGCTATATTCAGTGTTGTTCATACCATTTAGTGTTGAAATTATCATATTTAAGTAGACTTCAAACATGCCCATGCTTAAAAGAAAATGAGTCATTAACAATGCCAACAGATTTTTACTGTTATATTCAATGAAATTAGGGTGCTAAGAAGATAACATGCATATTTATGAGAGCAGTTAATACTTGGAAAAATGCTATTAGCTCCTGATAAAAAAAGAATACTTACATATTTTTATGAGTAAAGAAAGTAAGATAATAGATATAGGTAAATAAACCAAAAAAAAAAAAGAAAATAGAAAATATATTTTCTTTCCTAGGACATTTACACCAAAGCTATTCATGTCATCTATTTATTACAACCTGCTTCCTTACCAAACAGTTGAGATATATAGAGCAATACTCTAAGAATCAGAGGATGCTGTCAGTTAGCAAGACATAAACTCTGTCTCAGTGAATAGAACCTGTAGAAATGAATATACTGATTTTGTTTATTTTGCTTTTATTTTTCCATTTAATAAAGTCCAAAGCCTTCCTAAGTACTGCAGTAAGAGAATATCCTTCAATCTGCATAAAACCTTTGGTGCTATTGGTGCCTCTCCTAAAAATAGTATATTTCAACAAGCTGTTCAAACTTCATCCACTACTCTACTTTCCAGGGCCACCGAGAGCACGGGGCACAGGATTGTGTCCAAGCGGGTTTTGAAGATCTCCAGAGAAGGAGACTCCACAACCTCTCTGGGCAGCCTGTTCCAGTACTCCGTCGTCCTCACTGTTAAGAATTTTTTTCAGCAATTTAAGGCCATATCTTCTTGTTCACTTCATTATGTAAGTGGAAAATAAACAAGTTTTCTTCCTTTTTTGTAGGAACATTTAAGGCACATGAAGATTTATTGCTGCTCTGTAATCCTTTACACCTGGGGTTTCCCTTTTTAGACCAAAGATGTTCAGTGTTTTCTCACAGGATGTCTCTTTAATTGGTTTCTTTTTTCATTGTCCTGCTCTGGACTACCTCCAGCTAAATTACATTTGTCTAGAAGGACAGTGCCAAAAACTGGATACAATATTTCTCCAAAGTGTTGCGGGAATGGAGTGTTATTACTTTATTTATCTTGAGAATCACCTCTGTGTTTCCCACGCTTTTGTTTACATTCACAGAGGTCTCCCAATCCTGTCCACAGAACTGGCCAACTGCTCGTAGGCATGTGTCTTTACACTTCAGTATTAGTTAAGTGTTGTCCCTACTGGATTTCATCCAGCTTTTTAACACCAATTTCTTCAATTTGTTAAGGTATTTGGAACCCAGTTCTGTCCTCCCAGTATGCTTGGAGCCCTTTCTGCAGATTTAATAAACGAGTTTTCCATTCTGTCATTCTGCTTGCTAATGTAAACATTCACAGAACTGAAGGTAGGACAGATCATTTGGAAATCCTATTCAGAACATCCTTCCTTTTTGACTATGAAGTTTTATTAAGTCGGAATATTTAATTCAAATTGTCTTCCTTATCTATATATGTAGTATTCTGGTGTATTCTTTTCTTCTTAGAAAGATGTCGTAAGAGATAACATTATAAGTTTTAACAAAACCCAAAAATGACATCTAATGCCTCCCTTATCTGTAAAGCCTATTATATTGTTGTAGAAAAAAAAAACTTACAGCTGTTTGACATGATTTATCAATGACAGATCCATGTCAAATACTACCTATCACCTTGTTGTCTTTCACATTTTAACCCTTAATTTTCGAGATTCTGTTCTGCATTTTTTTCTCTCTCACTAATACTTACACTGCAGAAAAGTATTTCAAAGTATATTTTTGTAGAGTATCTGTAAAGCCAAATGAGAGCTCTACACTTTATTAGTATTTGCCTTTTCCAAATAAGCTCTAGGAAGAACTTTTCTTTCCCAGTGATTTTTTTTTTCGCTTTTTACTTTCCATTGAACTTTCATATAGTCTAGATTTGAGAATCTTTGCTTCCTTTTACATCCTTACTTTGTACTCTTCTCTCTTACTAGTTTTTGATTTTTCAAATAGTTGAATTTTGCTCTTTTCATCTTCCAATACTTTATGCATCTGTTCCCTTTTTTTTTTTCATTTCATAGCTCATTTCATTTCCTAGCTTATCCACACAAGTTATAGTAATTAAAAAGTGGAAAGCTTTCTGCTTAACAAATAAATAAGTGATTATGCTGTGTTTTCCCTAACAGAGTATTTGGATGATATGCAAGTTCTTATAAAAATAAACTGCATTCTATTCCCTGTCCTATAGAGGAACAAAATAATATTGGTTATTACAGCTTAAAATCACATTAAATCCATTTCACTGCTTCTTACAAGACAAGGTTATTGAATTAAAACTTTTCTGTGAGCTTTAGAGAGTCAAACAGCAAGTTCTTAAAAGCATAGGTTAGCCAAGGGTACCACGGATACTGCTGCAAAAGGCAAATGAGAAGAAAATGCCTGTCCTACATTTCACTCAACATAAAAGGACTTTTTTGAGGAAGACAGATCACTTTTCTCCAGTATCAGTAAAAGAAGTATTGTTATGTGGAAATCAAATAACATCCTCCTTTCTCCATATCCCTGCTTTACTTCCTCTCAGTCCTTACCTATGCACTTCTTTTTACCTCTGCCCGGGGCTCCACAGTCGACATTGAGTAGGTCTGATGTTGGATGAGGTGGAGCTACCACAATTATGCCACACAGATGGTGTTGTCCTCCACATAGCATAGACTGGTCCGGTGGCAAAGTACGGTCCATTCAGAGTCACTTAGGATGGGCAGTTACAGCGATCTGATGCCTGGAGTTAGTAACATGGTCCTTGTATCTGTAAGAGAAGTACAAAAGCAAATGAAGCATATCTTTTTGTTTTAGGCATGTAATCACTGTTATTTTAAGACCTGAATGAGATTCATCAGTAATTTACTACATTGGGACTGCACTGATCCAGTTAATAACAGTGGGATCCTGATGACAATGCTTTCTGTAACCTGTTGCAGAGAACACATAATAAAATGGCAAAGGAAAAAAGATGAACTGTTGGACTAACAAGCCTGCAGACTTGTTTTGCTTCTTCTTAGTATCAGGAAATAATGAAAACTATTAGATTCAAGCAGGATAAAACAGCTATACGAGAGAATAAAGATAGATACTCAGTTCACTGTTTAATACACATATGCCCATATTAAATTTTTTAATAATATAGTTTCAAAGTGAATGCTATCTGTTCCAAACTCTGCATCAGAAAAGGCATTTTTGTTTATAATTGGAAAGCTAGAAGACTGAAAAAGCCCTTATCCTCGTTCATAGCATGAGTGACATAAACTGGAGCTACTGTAATAACAGGGAGGGGAGAAACCCGCAGACAGCTTACAACTGATCTTCATCATAAGCAAATTATCAGCCATTCCAATGAGGTAACAAACTTTCTGCTAGTCCTCTGATATTATGATTATTACTCCATCATGGTGAATAAATAAGAATATATTTCTGCATTGAAAAAAAACCAACATGTTGAGTATTTGAAAAATAAGGTACTGCTCTTTAGCTACTTCCTATAAGAGCTTCACACAAATATCTTGAATGTCTATATCTATTAATGCTGTCACAGACACAAGCAGTATTAAAATATAATACTTTAAATAGAGGACACACATGCTCCCACAGAGGAAAAAACCCTGCTTCATTTCTACTGCACCAGTTCTGCAAGATTTTTTTTCCACTTTATTTTCTTTGGAATACTTTGAATCACACATTCTAGCTCTCCAAAAATGTCATGTTTTATCTCTGAGTTTTCCTAATGATCACATCACTGTCTGGGGATTTGGTTCCTTGTTAGCCTTTAGTCCTAAATGGCCCTGCTGAGCTCCGTTGCTTTCTAATTATTTTAAGCATATCAATTAAAGCTTCTCCTTAGTGTTTACATCAGAGACTTCTGTGCAAGAATGGCCAAAAACCTCACAGAAAGTCTTCAGCTCAGTTTGAAGACTGAGTGACAAGGGTCATTAAAGAAATGACTGAAAAAGAAAGATTTTCACAATGTTTGAAAAGGAAAGAAAACATAACAAGAGAACTACTCCAAAGATTCACTTTTTCAGTGCTAACTGCAGCCCTTAAAACACTTGATTACAAGGAATGTATTCAAGGACCTTCTTTTAAATGGAAATAATATAACATAGAAAAAGAAAATATTTTCTCTCCTAGCAAGGAGGGAAAATATACATTTACCCCTAATTAGACTCACTGTGCTTGGACAGAAGATGCCACCTCTGGGTAAAGAAGCATCATGTGAAAAATAGAACAATAGCTTTCCTTGGAGCATTTCTGTAGACAGTTCAATTTCCCAGGTGGAATGAAACATGTGTGCTAACACAAAGAGAGCCAAGTTAACTATTTTATTTCAGTGTGCTAAAATTTTACTGTAAATTTAATTGAAATCTGTTGAATCTGAAATTCATTTTGAAGTTCAGGCTAATTATATTATTATTATGCACAGGATAGGGACTTGAATAGATCTGGACAACATATCCGTGCCTTGCACTGCCTAACAACCTTTTCTTACTATTCTTCCAAGTTGTTGCAGGATACATACATATATACATATACATATATATATATATATATATATATTTTTTTAAATTGGTAATGATAAGAACTTCCTTCACAGGCCGAACAAGGGTCCCAAATCATCTCTCCTATATGATCAGAAATGGATTTTTGCAGAACGGTATAGTGAAAGAAAAAACATAGATGCTTTGGAAATACGTGATTTTAGTCATGCCTACATCACTGTATTTAATAGCCCTTAATGGGCCTTTCTTCCATTAGTTAATCTATTTGCTATTTGAAGCGATTTGTATCTTGGCATCCAAAACATCCTGCAGCAGTGAGTTATACCATTCAGTTGTGTATTGTACGAAGAGCAATTCATACTTCCTTCTGTTAACTTACTTGGATGCTCTAGTTTTTTTTTATGTTACAAAAAAATGATTAACAGCTCTTACATCCTATTCCCCCTGCCATTCATTACTTAAAATACTAAAATAAATATTAAAATATTAAATCATGAGTTATACCATCCTTAGTCCCTCCTTTCCAGACTTGAATAGCCTTGCTTATAAAATCTCTTCTGTGTGGAAGTCTTTCCCTCTAGTTTGTTATCTCAGACATAATTGCTAGTTCCATTCTGATGGTCATAGCCCTGTAGAACAGTGAGTTTTACTGCCCTATAGCTTTCTGGCGGCACTGCATGCAGCAGACAAGATGTGGAAGATCGGGAATTTCACAACGTTCTGATTATATTTTTTTCCTAATGCATATATATTTTTTTCTTTTTCTTCTTTTAAAAAGTAATGAATTCAGGAAGATCTCCTTCCTGTTACTTCATGGCAGCGTAGCTTCTCCAACAGCCTAGGAGAGGAACTTGACTCAACTCCATCAGCCTTGTCGGTGTGCTCAAATGACCTCTTCACAGAACTAATAGATGTAAAACATGAATTCCCTCTATGAAGCCACATTGATTTATCCCTTTTATGTCTCATTTATTCATATATATTTTTATGTGGTTGTTCATTAGTATTACAACAAATTTACTAAATCCAAAGTTGTGATTCTTTCTCATCTGTAGTTCTATGAGTCCCCTGGCTGGCATTTTAAGAGTTGTGACCTTCTATAACCAATTTTTTCAGCCATATAATGTCTGATTTCTTTTGCACCTCCTGGTTGAAAACCTTTTGATCTCAGTGATTTATTACTATGCATCACCAAATGTATACTATCTTTTTTACTGATATTGCAATTTTAAGATAATGGAATAATCTGATATAGAATGTCTTTAATTTGTATACTAACTTTGAAGTCTAGCTGGGAAGGAAGAGGACTGACAATTCCTCCTTACCTTTGTGCTCCATTTCTGGGCTTAGTGCATGTTGAAACTGTGCATGTTTTGGGGTTTTTGTTGGTTTGTTTGTTTTCCCTAGAAATTAAGGTCTATTTGGATATTACAAAAAACTTGTTTATTCTTTTTTTTTTCAAACACACATATAAATCTTTCTCAAGTTACTGTTGATGTGACTTTTACACACATAGATTGAACACCTGCTGCAATGTTTGAAAGCATGGTTCAGACTTACCTCACTACTATTTCATTTTCCACAAACACAGGAAAAAACATCATCAATTATATTACATTTAGATATCTTTGAATCTGAAGCTGAAATATCAGTTTGCCACATTATTCTCAAGTCTTTGTTCTCAGACAGAGGTCTTTTTTCAGTAACCTACCTTACTTTGGTAGAAGACCTTTTATTGCCTTTGCTCAGCTCCACTTATTCACCTTCACACATAATGGTGTTTAGCTGCTTCCTATTTTTTATCTACTGAGCACAGTTATGCTCTGGAAAGCTTCTCATATCAAATTTACTGAAAAATAGAGTCAAAATTTACTATTGAAATTAAACAGCTAATAAAGTTGTAACATTTTGATCATATGTACATTGGGTAATTATGCTGTCAGTCTATTATTAGATTTCTATATAAAGAAGCTATAAAAGAAGCCATAAGGATGTTGCATAGCAAACACTACAGGCCTTAAGAAAATAATACATGCAAGAAATATTTGTCAATTAGAAAATAGTATTACAATTTAATAATTATTGTTCTAAAAACTACCACTATTAGTATTGTCTTAATATTGTTAATAGCTACAGTATTTTAGTAAGAAATGCACACTTAAGGGTTATTTTTGAAAAATATCTTATTGTTTAAATAATAATAATTGTAATAATTTAATATATTTCATTAATCTCAATAATTTACCTTGTAGTCAGAAAAAATAAGAATAAAAGAAAAAGTTATTTATGTAGTCAGAGACAGATTTCATACCACCATATATTTATATTTTAGCAATTATTCAGATACTTAACATATAAATAGCTTGCTCTAACTAACAATTCATCAACAGAAGTTCACCAATGTGTTTCATTACATCCTAAAATGTATAACAAGAGTAACGTACTCTTATTCTCAGCTCCAACTGTTGAGTTTTACAACCTAGTATCCCTTTCATGTTTTAATTCAATAGTAGTTTATTTAAATTGAATATGTTTTGCTCCAGGATCTCACCCCTTGGTTCTGTTTAAGGTCCAATTCATATCTTAATAAAAAACAAATTTCATCATACGCCTATTCAATTTAGTAGCATCATTGTTCTTTGATTTCACTTTTATTCACTTTTTGCCTTTACACTTCTCACAAAACCTTCTCACTGCTCATTCTAAGTGAGTCTCTTACCACCTTTCATGCTAATAATTTTTCTTATTCAGCTGCCCTTTATTCTTTCTTTTTTAAGCCATGCTGGTCATAATTTATGGGCCTTTTCATTATGCAGTAATATTGAATTTAAACATGAATTGTTTGTTCCACCCAGTTTAAAATGATTAATAAATCAAAGCAAATTTTTAAAGATTGAAGCTATAAACCTCAAGCTTCAAAATATTCTAGTATTAGCATAGTTTCTCCTTTAAAGAAAATATGTATTATTTTTCTCCCTTCTCAGGGAGATCATCCTTTTATTAAAAAAATCTTTAGCCTTACATCTATAAATATTTCATTTTTTTAAATGAAGTAATTATTTAAAATAAACACTTTCACATAAACTCTACTTCTAGGACTCAACTTTCATAAAATACAAATCACTGAAACCCAGAAACACAGACTATAACAACAAACTGATGCTTATACTTTGGCACTTACACACCACGAGTTGTGTCAGGAATAAAACTGAAGTCATTCCCTGTCCATAACCTTTTCTTTCCTCCAGACTATTTATTTCATTTGTTCTTCTGGACATAGCTATTTTAGTAGTTCTTAGAGTACATCTGTTACTATAGAAGAAAATCCCCAAGAATTGGATTTGTATTTTAGCATTTCACACTGGACCTGATGTCTTTAACAAAAGTGACAACTAACACAAGAAATGGAGACACAGAAGTCCTGAGATATGATCAGGAACATCTAGCATCAGACTATGGCATTCACACATTTAATGGTATATAAAACATTTCAAAGCAGTATCCCCTTGAGGAAGACTAGAGCAGCTTTGGATCTCACAGGAACTTCAGCTTCTGTAAGAGCCTATACAGTGCTGATGCAAGGAGCAGTGATCCAATGCAAGCATGTGTACAACTTCAAACATGTGGCAGGGGACTATGGAGTGACAAGTGAGGTGAGGAGCACCGTATAGGTGATGGATGTGGATGGATGTGGCTGTATGCCAGGGGGACACTGGTTTGGAAAGGGACTTGGAGAGAGATGCAGAAGAACATGGTGGGTTTTTGGCTTGGGAAGTTTGCAGGCGCACTCCGAGCTACATACTGAGATGTACTCCTAAACCAGGACCTGCTGCTGTCACAATCAATGTGGCGATGATGATACAGAGTAATCCATAGTATTTTCGTCCTCTCAAAGCCTTAATAAATGTTCTGGATTTTGGATAGCGTAGCTGAGAACCACCGCGGTAAACGTTAGACATGCCACTAGAGGGCATTAAAAACACCGTAAATAACTTGCTGCTAATAGCAGCAACAGCACTTCAGAAGATCCATGTGAGTAAAAGCTGCAAGGACTGACAAGAAGGACAAACAGGAATTGTATGGGGCCTACACAACATGAGCTCACAGAAAAATAACTGAGCTGAAGATCCTGAAGCTCTGGAGCTAACACCACAAGACAGCTTCCACAGAGAGGACAACAGCTAATACTAAATTTTATGTCTGCACCCAGATAATTAGTTAATTTACATATTTCAACCTGTAGGCCATCTACTTAATGACTAGTGAATGTTATAAAAAGATGACAAAAATTATGTCGCATACCATACCTGAAGATCAAATGGTGATCTTTAACTTCATTGAGGGTAACAGAAGCAGCGGTAGGTAGCAAGCACTTTCCTCTCGCCGGCAGACGTAATGTAATTGTGGAGAGGTCTCTGCAGGCTGAGCAGAAGGGCAAGTAAAGGGTTATCCGAAAGTCGCGGATACGCGAGTATCCGAAAAGCAGCATTCTCATTTCTGTTGTAAGATTTAGACGTTTCTGCTTTGCGTTGGCTAAGTCATGCAGCAGAATAGGCACAAAAGAAGAGACACCTTGTAAGTAACAAGGTCTGTCAAGTACTCTCAGTGAAAGAAACGTGGGCCAAGTTTTCCTGCAGGCTTACCTCAGCGCTGGGGGATTTTCTTCTCAACATTCTCTGATTTACCTTAGGAAAGAAATCCAAGAAGATGTGAGAAATGCTGCCAATGGTGAAGTCACAGCATTTCCTTTTTTAGGCTCAGTTCCCAAAGGGTCATATAAACTGAACCTTCCTACGATGGTTTGCTCTGCCTAGAGGGTTTATATAAAAGATTTATTTACTGTGAAGAGATATTCTTTAAGGGAGCAATGTCTCTCAAGATCATTTTATTCTGTTTTTCGTCTGAAAAGGTCTTTAAATCCATACAAGCATGTTATACAGGACAAAGCCAAGCAGGGCTCAGACCTTTAGGCCTCTAGTTCAAGCGAGACCATAAATAGTTCACACAGGAGAAAGGAGTGATAATGCAAGACAGCCTTAGCTGTGCTAAAAAGAAAAGTTTGATTACAGTGGAAGAGACAAACTGACTTATAGATGTGAACATAGCCTTCCTAAAAGCCAAAGTCAGCTCTGAAATTCCAGTTTGACATGCACAATATATCTCCGACTGTTGCTAATGAAGGAAAAATAAAAGAAAGCTTCTTCCACTGAAGGAGGCACGTAATAGAGAAGTATCCTCATTCAGTGAAGAAGAGTTTAAATAAAGAGTTTTAATATATATTTGAAAATATTGAAGTATATGAAAATATCAATAGAGCTGAAATCAATAGGAAAAGTAGAGCCACTTTGATTTTAGGTTTTAATATACGACTCCTTCAAAAAGGAATTATGTTTGTCATATTTTTTATGTCTAAAATCAGTTAATTTTTGCAAGGAGTACCTTTAAAGCAGAGAGGAAATTTCTTCTGATATTTGACTTTTTTGCTGCTTTCTTTTATCTAAATAACATCATCTGCCAAAGACTGTTTTCACATGCATTTTTATGTATTTCATAACATTTCAGGCTACAGATACTCTCAGGTTTAGTTCTTAACACAAAACGAGTGCTTCTAATTTTTGAATAGAGCACTGATTGTCTTCCTAGTTCCTGATCTTTTAAAAATATTTTGTTCCAATGGAGCACTCAGCAGAGACCTTTCAGCTGGTGAGGAACCTGAACGAGAGAGATACAGACAGATTCTTCTCTTCTCCTTACACTATCCTTATTTTTTCATATATAATTTCAGTTCCAGGTTTTGCTGTTTCACAGTTCAAAATGTTGCTTGATATTCAAATTTCTTCATTTACGATGTGTGGTGCTAGCAGTGCGACCATATTCCCTGGCCTGCATTAGGAGTCATGGCCTGCATTAGGAGGAGTGTTGCCGGCAGGTCGAGGGAAGTGATCCTCCCCCTCTACTCAGCTCTGGTGATGCTGGAACCTGGAGTATCATGTGAAGTTCTGGGCTCCCCAGTGCAAGAAGGACATTGAGCGGACATTGACTCTCCAGAGAGGGTCCACTGTAGAGCAACGAAGATGATTAAGGGACCATAGCATCTGTCTTATGAGGAAAGACTAAGTGAGCTGTGCCTGTTTAGCCTGGAGAAGATAAGATTAAGAGGGGATCAGATTAATATGTACAAATACCTGAGGGGAGAATGTAAAGAAGATGTGGCGAAACTCTCCTTGGTGGTGGCCAGTGACAGGACAAGGGATAGTGGGTACAAACTGAAACACAGGAAATTCCATCTGCATATGAGAAAGAACTTCTTTACTATGAGGGTCAGAGAGCCCTGGAACAGGCTGCCCAGAGAGGTTGTGGAGTCTCCCTTTTTGGAGATTTTGGATAATTATTATCATAAGTGTATGTTATTATGATACCATATATCATAATTTCCCTTTAAACAAGTTACCGTAAGCTTTAATATTGGAAATGGCACTTATTTAATAAACATCACAATAATGAAATTTATATAACAATATGTATATATATATAATTAACTTAGTACAGTATATATAATATTGTCATCAATATGAAACCCTTTACAATGAAATCATTCGTGATTTGTGATTTGTGTACATCAATATATTCAAAAATTTCTGCAACTCCATTTCCAGTAGGGAAAAGACTATTTTGTCTGCTGCATTTATATAAATACAGAATGAATATTAAATATTTTCAGAAATTGATAAAGCTATAATTTTAAAAGGATGCCAGTCCACAGTATCATATGTAGCTGTCGGAACTGTAGACTTTCTCTTTTGACTGTCTCAGTACAAAATGTCTTTCATGCAAATGCACATTATGTAGTTTTTTTCAGATTTTCAAGCCTCCAGCAATCTTTATGATTTTTCTATAGTCAACTTCTTGAAGAGTAAGGAGTTCAGTCTAGCTCTATTAGGTAGTTTTCTTCATATTTTGAAGTCATATTTTGGAAACTAATGTTTATCACTGAGTGACATCCTATATTTTCCTGTATTGTTGTATTTTCAGATGTGCTGTCATTTACGACCAACTAATATAATCAATTCTTTGTAGTAATTTCCCTCTAAACAAGTCATAACATTTAGCAAATAAAAACATGTATTATATGTATCTAATTTTTAAAACAATGTCATAGAAACATTTAGGACGCTGTGACTGAAACATAAGTACTGATCATTCACTGAAATACTGCTGCAGTTACAAAATCCATCAACCTATCTATCTTAACTGTCCTTAAAGAACATAAGTAACACTGAGCCATTATATAATACTCTCCTAAAGTACAAGGAAAAAAAAAAAAAAAGCTTTTTAAAACATGAAAAATATTACAAGATCTTTTAAATTTTGTAACATGAAGGTAACCATCCTGTGGGTATCCTCACTATTGCTATATAGATTCACAGAGTGAAATATATACTGTAACATTGAAATTCTTCTGAAGATGAGAAAAAATTACAGTAACCTTTCATTATCAAGCCATCAAGACTAAAGTGGCAGCAACTCTCTTTTGTACTGTGCTATTTAATATGAGCTGAACAATAAGAATGTAGAGCATATTCATTTTTTAAGGTTAAGCTTGTAGATGCAGTGATATTTCCCAAAAATGAGGATTCATTGTAGTAGGCACAAAGTCTCAGTACAGAAGATAGTATTGTAGTATTTTTTTTAATACTGTATGTATATAATAACATACTGTGTTACAGTTGTGTAACAGTTGTGTATTAGATCTGTAAATATTCCAGTGGAAACAGCAGGCCACAGAGAAAAATATTTCATCTTCAGTTGAACTTTACATTAGTTTCCCAAGAAAACAAAAACATGACAGATAAGGTTAAAGGGGTTTTTATTGTTTTTAACAGAGACTCCATATATTTAATGATTACTCAGTCTGAGAAAGTAACACTATTTTGGTTTGGCAATCAGACAATATATTTCAAGAGTGTGGCTAACACTCTACAAAACCTTTTAAATTTTTTTTGCTTGTTTGTTTGTTTGTTTTTTGGTCAATGGCTTCTTCTCTATTATTTTTTATATTTTCCCAAATATTAGCAATGGCAGCAGTGTAGCAGTTCAAGAAGCTATGCACGATGAGAAGCTATACTAGAATTATTTCAAATAATACTATTTTTAGGCAGCCCTAAAATTGCAAACATTTTTAAAGCAGTTAAGACTCCTTATATGAACAACAGTAAGTTTGATGCCAAGTATGGCTGCCTTTACTGTTCCATGCAAAATTGCTTTTCCATTTATCCTAACAACTGCAAAGTCTTTTGCTCTAGAACACCACTAATCCTCCTTGAAGAAATGTTTATTTCACTTGAGAGTCACATTCCACTTACTTCTAACATAATATTAGTGTTCCTAATTGGTAGGCTCAACCTTAGATGACAAATAATTGTTCTGCCTCTCTGTTCCTTTGTATGAAACCAATAAAATCTAGATATTGCATCATGTGCAGTTAGTATATGACACATGAAAAATACATGGATTAGCATTCCCTTTAGGAACCAAAGGTATGACTGCACATGATAAATCTAGTTCCATTCCCAGCTATTATGAAAATATATTTTAAATATATTATTTTGCCTCTCAGTGGTGGTTGGTGCAATTCTACATTAAGTTTGCAAAGAAATGTAAGATGATGTTCTCAAAAATATTCTTTGTTTTATGGAATTATCGTGAGCAAAGGTAACACTGAATCAAGCACTTAAGAGTCCCCCAAGTGAATATGAGAGTATTTCTTTCAGCCATTTCTGCCGCAGCCTGACCAGGTTCTTGTCCTCAAGTAGAGGGTAATATCAGAGGGAACTGAGATCTCGTATTTCATGAGTGTGTTTTCCATCACAGTTCTGCTCTGAAGCTCTTATCCATATCGTCTCCAAATTGCAAGGAAACTTATTTCTCTTTTCAGCATTGTCATGAGGCTCCCAACATGAAAATATACCAGTAACACAACACAGTGAAGTCTGCTAATAGCTGGACTCTTCTGAGATTCCAAGCAACCAAAATTCAGGAAAAATCTCCAGAGAGAGTTGGCAAGACTGGTTTCTTGCCCCTACAACAGTCCTGACTAGACCCAAGGCTCCATGTGTCATTGTCACACAGATAAGCATTGACTCTCACACATTTTCTTCCTTGTTTGCCATTTCTCTGAACTGATTTCATTTTCCCTTTACTCATTAGGCAAAACAAGAATAAAAGATAGTCCTGTGACATAAGAGATGAACAGTCATCTGGGAAGAGACTAATGGTAGCTTGAAGGATGTTTCCAGTAGAGCACACATGAAATACTAGGGCTCGGTAGTTTGCACTTTTAAAGACAAATGGAGGAACATAGGGGTTTATTATCCTCTTGCCAGCAGTTGCCTACCATCTGAAAATCAAGTTTTGAATGAACCTAATAAGCTGACCTTGCAGATTTTCTGAATTTCCCTGATAAAGTTGCCTGCTTCCCTTGAGACCTGGGCGAAAAGCCAGAGCAGCAAAATCTTCTGAATCACTTGCTCTTTGTGCCTCAGTACCACTGAAATTATAAGGATAGCATGCTTGGAAGCAATATCCTTTCGGAAAGCTGTTTTTCCTAACCTTGCTGCGCGATGGATTATTCTAGTAATAACTGTAACACACACAGAAGTCATAAGCAGGATTTTGGCCTCCTTTTCTGCAGTGTGCAGAGGTACCAGAATCCTTTCTGTCATCCTTTCCCATCTTCTCCCCAAATCTTCTATAAAAATAGTTGAAGTGCTTTTAAAATATAGACACTTGATGGCTCTCCATGCCGCATAAAGATCAAATAAAATAATTTTCTGGAAGCTTAACTGATACTCAGACTGCTTAGAAGATGCATCCTTCTGTCAGTTTTCTTTAACGAATACTTCAGCTGCAAGAAAGACCATGATTTTTCAAGACATTGACATCTGGAAGCTTTTCCTAGGAAAGCAAGGTTTTCTAAACAGAAGAAGGAAACAGTCAGAAAGCTTTTTCCTTATTTGTTTTGTAGTCCTAAAAAAAGCTCAGCATTTCAGCCACAGACCAGACAAAAAATAAACTACCTGTTGACAGAATTACTTCACAGACTAGCATTTCAGCCAGACATATACTACTGTCTGTAAACTATTGGATTGAAATCATCATTACTAGCTTGATAACTCCTACACAAAGCAAACTTAACCTTATTAAGGAAAGTATATTTTCACAGTGACTGCAACAACCTTAGTTCGAATTCAGATCTATTACCTCTACCTTATGAATGTTGCCAACATTTATTTAAAGATATTGGTTAAGGGAAAAAAACACAACTAATCATCCCCACTAAAACTGCCTCTAATTTTTATTATTGGAGTTCTTTGAGATTTTTTTCTATAAGTAAGTTCAACTTCAGAAATCTGCAGCATTTAATAATTATAGCCAGACAGGAGAAAGTCCTCCATAGCAATATATTGTCATCTAAAACTGCACCTCCAGAATACTGATGTAGAGGGAAAACAACAATGAGAAAACAAATATGCCAATATTACATACTTCTGCAGTCCCCTTGGTGGGCTATATGATACTACTTCATGAATAAAGATGGAGTAAACTACATTTGTAGCATAATAAGAAAAGGTAATTAGTGCCATCTATTCACCACAGTTAGAATTTGACTAGAACAATTTGATTACTTTTATCACATTTTAAACTTTGAGTAAGATTTTCAGCTCTGTAATCTAGTTAGTGGTGAAGTGTGCAGAATATAAGTCAGCTTCCCAATATGATTGATGAGTATCTGCTGTGCAGGATAGGACTTGGAAAAAAAATACAGAACTCATAATATAGACACTGTCTGCTTGCTTTAAAGCAAATCTCTTCTAAATCAGTTTGAATCCTTCAACTAGACTAAAATATAAGCTTAGCATCTGCTTTGAAGAAACAGGAAATGGAAAACTATTCATAGGAAAGAGGAGCTCATTTTGATTTCAACTTAGCAGTATGATCCTTCCGATAGTTATTACATGTAATAATAAATATTTCTCTATTTTCTTTTTATATTTATAAACATTAGATTTACATTATATTTTTACAAATTTCACATTCTTACAGTTTTATATATGCTGCATATTTTATCTATGTATACATTTGTATAATTTATGATACATTTTATTTTTATTTTTATTTATTACTTTTTATAATAATCAACTCAGAGCAATACATTATTTATATTTTATTAACTCCCACATTTCACTGAAAATTGTGTTCTATCTGTGCTGGGTACTGTACAAACTCAGAGGTAATTATAGTGATACACTATTTCAAATTCAAGTATAAATTTATTGATAAAAAATGAGTGATAGGCACTGAGACGGTGACAGACACAGAGAATTAAAGCTTGAGACCCTGATCCTCATTACCACAATTGGCAACTCAGCCATGGTAGAGTGAGCAATGGATTTTGCCTCAAGGGTTTGTACTACGGCTATTCCCAAGCCAGCAGCTCTACTGCTGGGAGCTTCTCCACCACCACGTGAAGAAGGTGGAGTTCATTTGTGGCCCCTCATCCTTATCCTGGTTCACAAAGGAACTAAACCTCAAATAGCACTGGCAAAGCAAGCAGAAAAAAACCCTCAGTTTTTTTGAAGTTTTTTGAAGGAGGGGTGAAATTTAATTATCTGTCTACCTCCCACTTCCAAAGTGTAGCAGTGCCATGAAGTCTCTTGTCCTCAGCTGTGTCTATTGAGCCAGGTCCTCTCACGAGTAAAATATTTTGTCGAAAGAAGAGCATGTCACTTGCTTACCGTGGTTTCAAACTTCTTTTTCTGTTTCCTGCAAAATTAAGGTTATTTAAGGACTTCTTTATTATTGTGATGATGATAATGCTATAGCTTTTTATTGTCTCATTCTAAGGAAGAAGATTTGTCTAGATGAAAATGTGGAAGGTTTTTCTAGATGATGAGATAACTAGTTATATTGCATCCTGTTATGAATAATCACATTGTT
Source organism: Tinamus guttatus (assembly GCF_000705375.1). The sequence goes on from NW_010583430.1 coordinate 495,178, forward strand.
TTCTGATATGATTTTTTTAATAAACATTCATGTGGTTGTGGTCTTGTTGTTTTGCTCTGATGATATAGCTTTATATGCCAGAATACAAATTACATTTCTTTATAAAATATTTAAAATGCTGAGGGATTACTCTTTTTATATTTAATTTCCACTCCAACACTTGAATGGTGTTTTGTGGACTTCTTTATGACAAGATTTTTCTTTTTTTTTAAATGTTGTAGAATATGAGAACTTATTTTTTTTCCTGTCATTTTCCCTGGTGTTTTGTAATTTTTCTTTCAAAAGATAAACTTACAAAAATGGCACTAAGGGCAAACATTAATCTAGGATTTCAGTCTGGAAAGTGAAATGCGTAGATTTAAATTAAATCCTTATGTGGATCAGAATTCTGCCTAAACAATGCTCTCTACCTGCAAGAGGTTTGGGGTTTACATGTCTCTGCATCTGCAGGGAACCTCATTTCCTTGGCAAGTGCTGTGATCTGTCTTTCAGCATCCTTCTAGCACTGAATGCTCAAGGCTCATTCATCAGATAGTTTGGATGTCTGCAATATAAAGTAAACACATATTTAATTCCAATAGTTAAATAAATACTTTCTGTGTTAGTGATGTTTTCCATTCAAGGATTTCAATGCACTTTTTGACTCAGAATAAAAATGTCAGTACTTCCCCAAACTAGGTACAATTGCCCCGTTTTTGGAGACAGAAAAAAAAACGATGCTCTGAATAATTAAAGTGACAGATCTACAACTCCAGAGAAAATATGAAACATTCCTAGTAATAAAATGAAAAAAAAAATCAGCTATTAACCTGAATATCTTACATACATTTAAGGCATTTCATTAGCTCTGCAAGGTTATGGTAATGCCATTATAGGTGATTCCCAGATTAAAAACATAGGTGACTTAGGCACCTTGAGTCTAAAAATGAGATCCTTGAAACTGTTGTACTCTTTCCTCTTATCTCTGGAGGTGCTTGTCAACATTCATTCACTTTGGCCCAGATCTTAAGTACTTTTTTCTGCTAAAATAGAATAATTTTCTATAGGAGATGATGCCAAACTTGTCAGACAGTACTTTCCAGGGAGAGGAATAGAGCAGCTGAATAACTATTTCTTCAGAAAAGAGAGGAATTCCTTCTTTCTGCCTTGAAATAAATTTTGCAACAGAAAAATCTGGACATGGACTTCAAATGGAGTATAGTAGCATCATATTGCCTTAGGAGGGCACCTGAGCTCTGAAGAGAGACAGGTTTTAGAGCAGTTCTCTCTTTTTATTTCTATGATCTGTCTATCTACAGACATTTTTGTGCATACTATTTGTCCAGTATATCGTTTTTGTGTAATTCCCCAGTAAGAGTTTTAAGCTCATTCAAGGGGAACTAGGAGCCGAAAGCTAGGTGCACAAATGCAGGACAATATTACAGAACTTCTATAAGTAAAGACAGTTAAGAATTGAATTACTGTTGTGTTAGAGACAAGAGAAGAAGTCTGGAGAGAGGAAGACTTGCCCTGGTGTTCTGGACGGGCTCGGGATTCGGCAATAATCATGCCAGAACGAGGTGACTACATCGAGCATTTATTCAGGTGAAAGCACATAAAAGCAGCAAAGTATGGACGAGGAGATAGCTGCCGACAGGATACTAGACCCAAGCATCCTCTCGAGCTGGCAGATCAGGGAGAGAGAGTTGCTGACCATCTCCCATGGAGGCAGCGTAGGCCTCAGAGTTAGGAGTTTCTCCTTCCCCCTGCTCTCTTCGCACTGTCCTCTCTATGCCCGATGCATCCTGGCACGTAGGGTCAGTCCGACCCAGGAGGCAGCTCGGGGGGCGGACAAACTCCACCTCTAGTTGTGCAACTCTCCTCCTGGGTGCGTAGGCACACGTACAAGTCAGGGGTCCCAGCCCTCAATTAGAGGTTCCTGCCTTCCTCCTCTTCTTCCTCATTTCCAGGTGTTTGGCCTCCAAAACTAAGTTGGCTACAAGCCCAGCCGAGCGGCCGGCTTCAACAGGTTTCCAGGGGGGCCGGCCTGTGAACCAGGCTGAGCAGCTGCATCCCTGCTCCTTATCGCTCAGCCTAGGCAGGCAAACATCTTTTTTCTCAAGGTCTGGCCTCTGCTTCCCCTGGGAGATTGTTATGACTCTACAGATCACAGAAATTTTCATCTCCAATACACCTGGGTAGAGGAACATTGGGTTAGAGAACACTTAGGTAAACTTGATACCCACAAATCCATGGGCCCTGATGGGATGCACATAAGAGTGCTGCAAGTGCTGCAGATGTCATAGCTAAGCCACTCTCCATCATCTTCAAAAAGTCCTGGAGAACAGGGCAGGTGCTGGAAGACTGGAAGAAGGCCAATGTCACACCAGTCTTCAAAAATGGCAAGAAGGAGGACCCAGGCAACTACAGACAAGTCAGCCTCACCTCCATCTCTGGAAAAGTGATGAAACAGCTCATCCTGACTGTTGTCTATAAGCATGTGGAGGATACGAAGGTACTCTAGAGTAGTCAGCATGGATTGACCAAGGGGAAATCATGCTTAACTAACCTGATAACCTTCTATGATAGAATGACTGTCTGAGTAGATGAGAGGAGAGCGGTGGATGTCATCTATCTGGACTTCAGCAAGGCTTTTGACACACTCTCCCACAACATCCTCTTGGGGAAGCTCCAGAAGTGTGGGTTAGAAGAGTGGACAGTGAGATGATTGAGAACTGGCTGGATGGCAGAGCCCAGAGGGTGGTGATCAATGGCACAGAGTCTAGTTGGAGACCTGTAGTTAGCAGTGTCCCCCAGGGGTCAGTCTTCAGTCCAGTCCTTTTCAATGTATTCATCAATGACCTGCATGAAGGGACAGACCCCTCAGCAAGTTTGCTGAGGATGCGAAACTGGGAGGAGCAGCTGATACCCCAGAGGGCTGCCATCCAGAGGGACCTGGACAGACTGGACAACTGGGCGGTGAACCTCATGAAGTTCAACAAGGCCAAGTGCAAGGTCCTGCACCTGGGGAGGAATAACCCCAGACACCAGTACAGGCTGGGGACTGACCTTCTGGAGAGCAACTCTGCAGAGAAGGACCTGGGGAGAAGTTGACCATGAGGCAGCAGTGTGCTCTTGTGGCCAAGAAGGCCAATGGGATCCTCGGGTGCATTAAGGAGAGCGTCTCCAGCAGGTCAAGGGAGGTGATCCTGCCCCTCTACTCAGCCCTGGTGAGGCACATCTGGAGTATTGTGTCCAGTTCTGGGCCACCCAGGACAAGAGGGATGTGGAGCTGCTGGAGGGAGTCCAGGGCAGGGCTACAAGGAGGATCAAGGCCCTGGAACATCTGCCCTGTGAGGAAAGGCTGAGAGATGTGGGCCTGTTTATCCTGAAGAAGAGAAGACTGAAAGGGAACTTTATCAGTGTCTATAAGTACCTCAAGCGAGGCAGTGAGGAGGATGGTGCTGGCCTCTTTTCAGTGGTGGCCACTGACAGAACTAGAGGTAATGGCCACAAACTGAAACACCAAAAGTTCCATGGGAACTTAAGGAAAATAATTTTAACAGTGAGGGTGATGGAGCACTGGAACAAGTTGCCAAGAGAGGTTGTGGAGTTTCCTTCTCTGGAGATCTTCAAAACCCGCTTGGATGCAGTCCTGTGCCACGTGCTCTAGGTGAGCCTGCGTGTGCAGGGGGGTTGGACTAGATGTTCTCTAGAGGGCCTTTCCAACCTTAACGATTCTATGACGCACCAAAAGTTCCACAGGAACTTAAGAAAAAATTTCTTGACAGTGAGGATGACAGAGCACTGGAACAGGCTGCCCAGAGAGGTTGTGGAACCTCCTTCTCTGGAGATCTTCACAACCCGCTTAGGCGCAATCCCGTGCCACGTGCTCTAGGTGACCCTGCATGTGCATGGGGGTTGGACTAGATGATCTCTAGAGGTCCCTTCCAACCTTAAGGATTCTATGATTCAAGCAATTTAAAGTTGTTTTCCCTAATCCTTAAATGGCCTTTAGGCAGACTTCAAGACTGACATAGAAACTGGTTGACTGAAGACCAAATTAGTTCTTTTTTTTTTTTTTAAAATGTTGTTAGTTAGGAGAGTATGGAAATTGCTAATGATTCTCTTCATGACCTTGGAAAGGTTATCTTTGCTAAGAGTCTTTCTTCTTTCCATTAATCAGGTTTTCTACTTCACTCAAATATTCATATGAAAAAAATGAACAGCCTTTAATGCTGAATTAATATTTCAAATACTCTTGGGTATTAAAGCATTGCTCTGATAGTTTTAAGGTATAGCTCTGCAAAATATGAGGAAGGGTCAATTAGCATACTGCAAGTCAACAGAGCAGGGAAGTGGCAGAGAAAAGATTGTAAATGAATAATAATACATAGCTATCTGCAGATGGAACAAATCCCACTATTCCAGTTCTTTCCAGAAAGGGACGTATGATTTCAGAGCAAGACATCACGGTAAAAGTTCTGGTTCCCACGCTAACTGGTGTAGCTGGATGCAACTTGGAACCATGCAATTTTTGTACAATTAAAGGCAAGGGATGCTTCTTATGAGTAGAGAAATGACTTTTATCTCCCACTGAATCATTATTGGTATCAGTCTGGAAGAGCCACATATTCCATTGCGCTCTCCACCCTCATGAAGTAACACTGGAAAAGGAAGGATGGTCATAGAAAATGATCAGAGAGTTGGAAACATCTTACAGTTTGAGGCTTAAACATTTCAATTTTTCAATCTTCTCTTTTTTTAACAAGATAAAATTTTGTTAAAAATAAAATGTCTTACAAATAACAGCCAGATATTAAAGAAATTTAGTAGATAGGGCTGCATTGCATAGCACAATGCAGTGCAGTGGACAAGATTTTTAATGGTCCATATAACCGGGCACATAATCGGATCAGCTAGGTCTGTGGAAAAGTAAGGTAGACTGACTTGAACAAACTCACTCACTGCCAAGCTGGTTTAGATGTGCAAGTTTATTTACATACCACCAAGTTTTGTACTGCTGTATACTGTGCAAGTTCATTACTGCAGAACTGCAGACTCAGGAAAAGGTTTGCTCTGAAAATTTCTCTCAGGAAACACAGAACTTTTGATGAATTGAAGAGCAATCTTCAAAGTATTCTTTTTTGTGTGTGTGTGTATCAGTTGATTCACTGAGATAAAAATCACATCTCATTCTTCTTTTTGATAAGCAGACCTATGTAAAATACTTTCTAAAAAATTTACTTGAACAAATTACTAGGAAAAGTGGTGGCTGATAGATTTCCTGGAGTATTCAGATGCTAGCTATCCTTCTTCCTCCACAATATGTTACTGAGGATAATTAAAAGGCAACTAAATAGCTTACATTAAACAAGAGGTTGAAGTAGGTAAATCACTGAAGTTCTGTACTTAAAACATACCTGTCTGAACTCATCTTGAGAAAAATCCCCTCTAAAGCCCCAGACAGGACCGCATTCCTGAGAGGCAGAAAGTCAGCCCTTGCTCCTCATTCTGCTCAGTACTGCTGAGCAATGGGTACATATTTTTTCCCTATTGGCTGAATTAACAGTGTTGGATTTATGTGCATGGCATTTCCCCCCATCATGTCTTTATAACTTTGAGTTATATACTAGAGCAAGGAAAATGCTTTTGGCTACTGGAAGCTGGTCTGAAGATAGAAGGAAAGTTTTACAGTAGCTATGGTGATATAGAGTGGTAAAGTATGGTGGTAAGGATAGATTTCAGAAATGTAGAAAAAGAATGACAGAAAGATGTGTAGATTCCATACAAGGAAAGAAAAGCTTGATTCAGGGTTTAATTGTCTACCATAAACATTGGGAAAAGAAAAAGCAGATAAAGAGAAGGGCAAAAAAAATTCTTCTTTGTGCTTATATGCCAGAAGAAGTGAGACATAGCAGAGATATATCTGAAAGATATATGTTATTTGATATATGTTATGTTATTTGAAATGAGAAAAATCCAGAACAAAAATATATACAGAAAAAGCATGGCCAAGCTGAGAAGTAAAGAATTATTAATTAACATTCTTCCTCCTCATATTTAGATTTTCATCTCTACTTAATATCCCAACAACCTAACGCGTGATCTCATTAAGGAGAGTATGTAGAGACTATGAATTATGTTTTTTGAATTAGCAAATTCAAAATTAGCTACTATGTTGCTAGTTCCCATATCATTTTCTATCATCAATAATAGTATTTTTATAATCTTTCATATACTTTTTTTTTTCCATTTCAAATCAGTTTCTGGTCATTATTCCTCCAAAATATTTACTTACTATCCTTACAAATCTTTGTTAATCTTTGTCCAATGTTTCTTATCTTCACACTCTTGTCCTCACTACAAACATGGAACTTGTGCTATATAACAAAAGATGTAAACTTAAATTAACATTCTTTCATCAACCCTAGTGGGTTTAATAAGTCTATATTATTAATTAAATAGACAAAGTGCTAAATTCATCCTGGGTTGGGCAAAACACTTCTGCTAGGAAGCTGCACCTATGTCACGGTGCTTTAGGCTGTAACAAACAGAATCGTTGCAGATCAAAAGACTTGAACTTGCCTTTGGGATTCACACAGACTACTTTAACGCAGATTGAGGTCAGCCGTGTGATTGCATATTCATTGGTGGTATATAAAAACCCATGCATGCAACATTGTCTTGCCTGTTCGTTTTATAAAAATGTGAAATAGAAACACGGCTGCAAGATCTAATCAATATGATTAAGCTATGTTTTGCAGAGAAGAAACAAATGAGAACCAGATGGCTTTCCTCCATGGGGATTAGACTTTACTTAAAAACCCTTAGGCCAGCAGTCAGTGTGAAACACAAACATAAAAGAGCAGCAGGGACTTAAATTTTAGGGCAGGTGCTGTGTCTGATACAAGCAATAACTGATAAACAAATCATGTTTATCAAGATACAACTTTAAAAAATTACCAAATGTTTCTGCTGTTCCACTGAGGACCTTGACCTGTACTCTGCAAGGAGACCTATCTTGTACCCTCGCTTCTAATAGAATAGCCTCGAAAGTAGGTCAAGGCTGTTAGTCCAGCGGGGAGCTCCACCCGCTGTCCTCCCTACCATTCCCAAAGTATCTGTTTCTGTACAGGTTCAAGACACACAACTTCAGCATGTAGAGCAGGCTGGAATTATCTGGGTCTATTGCCCAAGGTGGAAAAATCAGATGCACATCTTTTGCATTCCCCTTATACTAAATTGATAAATTCAGTACATAGACTAAAAAAAAAAAAAAAAAAACAGTGTATTTGCATTATGTAGTACATTATGCAGTATTATGCAAAAGTTTTCTGAAGAAAGTCTTACTAAGAATTCAACGTCTATCATCAGATTGCCTTTCTAATCTGTATACTCTCACACTCTAGTCCTTACTTATGTTAAAGGTATATTGTTCACAGGGATTCCTTTCTCAGTTTGTGCTTACATCACATAAGAGCAGCCAGCCCAATGTGCAAGTCTTCCATTTCCTGAATGAGAAATGTTCTGATTGCTCAAAGAAAGCAACAAAGAAAAATAAGATTCTGCTCTTGAAAGCAGATATGCTATTACCAAAACAATCTGCAGATATGAGCAGTGTTAGTATATATATGGCCCCAGATTTATAAATAAATCAGGCCTTTGTGCTCACTTAATTCATATATATTTTTTGCTTTTGTTCATTTGTGGAATAGAAACCGTAAGAGATGCAACATATTATGTTTGAATAAAGATCTCCCATCCTCTTATAAAGCAAACAAACAAAACTAACAAAACAAACAAACAAAACCAAAAATCAACACCAACTCCCCTGGGAAAAAAAAAAAAAAAAAAAAAAAACTGCAGTGAATTCAACGCGTGGAAATTCCCAGGTGCACGTTGTCTGTTTTCTCCACTGGCATTCCTACTCAGACACTCACCAACAATATTATCTCTGTCAAATAAGTAAGAGTTTGGACAACATTGACTTCAATGAAATTAGAATTTCACCTTTCATTTTTTTTTTACTCAAACTATGTTGTTTAAACAATTATCTGCACAAATAAATCAGCTCCTCTCAGCAATAATTTTATGCACTTGGCAGAAAAAAAAACAATAAAATAAAATATGTTTTTTTCCAAGATCATTGTTTATGGTGAATAAAAATGAATGGCTTCATCAGAGAACTAATGTAGACTCACAAGTTATCTAGACAGTTGTAGCCCATAAAAAATAAAGCCTTGCCTTATTTTGTTTCATATTCCAGGAAGTCTTTTAATCACATGTATATATTTAAAACATAGAGTCATTTTGTTCTGGGCATGTCTAGCCTGACTGTGAAACCTGTGAACTGGAGGAAAACAAGATTAACATTACTGGCAATTATTCACATTCCATGGCTGCAATTTTCAGTTAATTTAGAAAATACCTCTAGTTGAATCTGCTATAATGTAGAAAATGTCTAGGAAAGTAAATCCCTCTAGCTTTCTAATTTTATTTATGTGACAATCTTTTTATTATTATTATTAGAGAGGAGAGGGAATGCTATTTGCTTTGCTTTTTTTGCTTGTCCAATATATATATATGACAAGTGCTGAATTCACTGATCTTGGATGATAATCTTTATAGTTTTTTGGCCTTTTTTTTTTTTGTACTGTCACATCAACATAGGCTCATAATCAGAAAACAGTCCTATTGACACACAAGCCTGGAGTCTCCTTTGAGAATACCTACAAAATCAGCAATTGGGATGCTAATGTTTCCTGAGGTAAACGAAAATTCCCAACAACACACCTTTTACAGGTCAGTAGAATACTATACCAAAACACTAGCTAGACTTGCTGCTTCTGGCAACAGATTTCATATTTAAACAAACAAACAAACAAACGTAGACTTTCGAGCAAAGTAAGATTATCTGACTTCAGTACGCAGATAATTTCAAGTAACATGTCAAAAGCATTTCACTTTTCCAAATTTCCATTTGTTTATTCAGCAATATTCAATTAATCATATACTAGACTGAAGTAATGTCTCTTGTATAACTGTTGAAGATTTTAGAGATTTGAAATGTTAGCTCTGTAGGAGCAACACTATAATTGTTATCAGATTCTTAAGTTTTAAATCACCTTTTCAGATGAATGCTGCTAATGTCCTCTAAGAACACCAAATACTACATACCTTTCATGCATCTGGAAGCGACTGAAAGTTTCTTTAAGAAGTACAGCAATAACTTATTTTAACTTTACTTGAAAGATTATAATAATTTTTTTTGTTGTTTGCTTTTTACCCATAGCATTTAATTAATAATTTTGGTGTTTCAAGTTTGAATTGTGGCTGTCAAATGTTTCTGGAAAATTTGCAGAACATATCATTGTTGTGTCTACAAAGCCAAATTTCTGCCTCCATTTCTTTGCTTCTCAGAAATGACCAGCCAGTCAACTACCTTTTTGTTTTGAAGACAGAGAGCATCAATAATGCACAGTAAAAATTTGGAACTGCAAATACTTCAAAGGCAAACATTTTTGTCTCGTGTTTTATGATAACATCATATAGCAAATATACAGCTGAATGTTGTTTATCTATAATATAAATGTCATAAAACTGCTAGGTTTATTGAAACCACTCTGACAACACAGAGTCTCAAATCTATGCAGTGGACGTGTGAATGTGCCAGAGCAGACGTGACGCTTCTTAATCTTTGTCCCAAGACAGTGGTAAGGCATGGTTTGCAAAAGTAATGTGTTTTATTAGCAGTTATTAGTCAGTGGAGCTGGAGAAAGGAGGCAATGGAATACTGAAAGAGAGGCAATGCACATATATATAAAAATATATAAATGTTATATAAAAATATGCAGTCCTTATTTCAATGTATTGTCTTAGGAATGTTGGTAATATGAACAGGGCAGTAGGTGTAAATACGTTGCAGTCTTAATTCCCCTTCTGTAACTCCACTGAGGACAATGGATTTACACCATTTGAATATGAAGCTTCTTGTTTTGCAGGTAAAAACGCTTACATCAAAGGAATCAAAAGTCTGTCCAAAGAGGTCCAGTTGACAGCATATTTTCTGAATCTAAGCCTTG
>NW_010583430.1:505306-515478 GCF_000705375.1 Tinamus guttatus
TGTATACTAGCAAGGAATATTAAAGAGATCACTTTCATATCTTTCCTAATTATATCAATTGGCAGATTTCACAACATTTATTTTTGTAAGATAGAATCAAAGTCCCAAGTTAGAACCAGAATACCAACATCTCAGGCATCAGCTGCTACTAGCAAAGACTGAAATTGTATAATTCAACATAGACATCTTTAATTATACAAGAAAATTAAATTAAAAAAAAGACAATGCTCAGAGGAAAACTCCAGTGTAATCCAAGAGATAATCTAATTACAAAGGAGAGTAAGTTATTAAAAACAAAGTATCTTGATAATAAAGAATAATTAAGAAACAAGCAGATAAACACAACTCTCAATTCTTTGAGGAAGCAGAATCAGACTGGTGGAAATGAGTGAGCTGGTGTGCATGTTTATATAGAAGAGAAGGCTAAAAATTAGGTAATCAGGTATAGGATTAGTGTAGTCTCTATTGAAATTATCTTTTAATTATTATTTGTCACCTAAGAGTATAAAGAATTTTCTTGCCAAATATTTACTAATTTTCCCCAACTGAGATTTCTTGCCTGAATTGTTATATACCAAAGAAATAGGCGAGCATTTCAAGTCGATAAATCTTAGTTAATTTTCACAACTGACTCATAAAATGTCACTCTTCCTAATATTGACATATAACGTTTAGATTTAATTCTAAAGAAAGCACTGTGTCCTGGCTGTCTAAGAAGGAAAACAAGATCCAAACCCAACTTTTGTCCAACCTCCTGGGATATGTAATTTTAAGTCATGGATTAAGAAAATGATTAATTTTATTAAGCTGAGGACAGCTCTAATACAGAGCCCATCATTGCCTATGGAGGAAATGACTTTTGACTAAATTAGCTTATTTATCACTTTAAATAATTAATTTATCTAATAGGACTGCTCAGAGTTACAAGTCCAACATCTGGTTGCATCTTTATGACTAAATTACTAGATAAAGCATATTTATTCAACCAGTTTGGTTGTAATTCACATTTATTTAACTGACAACGTTTTTTATAGCTAAAGTTACTTAACAAAAATCACTTGATAATGGTTTATTTTGATAATATAGGGCTAATACTTTCATTTCAGGAATACTTTGAGAAACCAATGCCACCTTTCTTGTGTTCATATGAATTAAGGATGGAGCAGTAGCTCCAAACATGAATTCTCCAAATTTTGAGAGTCCCCAATGTGGCATTACGTAAACGTGGGATTTAGTATTTTTTTATGAATTACTTGTGCACATATACATTTAAATCGAACATTAGAGTCCAGTTCTTTCACAAGGTGAAGGTAAGTCATCAGCATATCTTTAATTAATGCACCTGAAGGACTTCAATATGCAAATGAAATAATTTATATCCACATTATTATACTAATGTCAGTATACTAGCAGTATTTCCTGATGCTATTGTTAAATAGTTATTAACAAAACAATTGAGCAGGCATACAATTTCTAGCTCAATAAAATAACAAAATGGGAAACAGAAATACCTTCCAGGCTTTGCACGCTGCTATCAATTTTTACTAAAAGCAAATCATATTTTATATTTTTAATAAAATACTTGATACCTCAGGCTCTCAGTTTTTCTACAAAATACCAGTTTGCATTAGTTTTGCTTTGGATGCTTTGTATAGGTGCTTGTCATTAGAAGATTCAGGGATAGAGGTTTCCTGAAACAACAAAACAAAGAAACCTCTATTTATTACTGCATTTTCTGAGATCCTGGCTAAAAAAGTGCATGTTTTTGTCAAATCAGTTCTTTCTCATGACATTTTGTCATCACTGATTTGCTGCAGGACTCTCGGGAGATTTCTACACCTTACTGAGTTTTAATTTATTCACCTGTCCGTCTATCATCTTAACATTTTTTTGATGTGGCCTTTCCCATGTGCATCTTATTTGGATGAGTATTTGGCCAATATTATGTGTGCAGTAAGGAAGTGGCAGTTCTTTTGTTACAGTGGCTACAGACATGCTAGAAGTCACTTCTCTTAGCAATTCCTTGCACTTCCACATAGGAAACAGAGCTTTTAGGTAGGGGTAACAACAGGTTGTGAGATCAAATCATTTTCCTTCACTAGATAATTGCTTTCTTCCTAACAACAGTATAATGTCCTACTGATCTTTTTCATGCCTGTTTCCATGAGGATGCTCTTTACTAGATTTTTATAAGTGTCTGAAATCATCAGCAGCATCTGGGTATCATAATACATATTTCATATAGATTTTGATTTGAGAAATTAATATTTATAAAGATCACTGGACAAAATGTTCCATGTGAAAACTGAAATGTTAAAATGTTGCTGATTTTGGACTTCCTTCAGATTTGTGAACATGAGCGGAATCAAGTAAAAAAAGAACAAAATATAATATAATAAAATAAAATTCATAATTCCTAAAAAAAAAAAGCTATTTCATTCAAGAGAGTTTCATCTCAGTAGTGTTTTGCGGGATAATGGCATTCAAAAAAGTTGTACAAGCAACTCCCTCAAAGTGTAGGGTGGAGAGGGAGATGACTGCACAACCGTTTTGAAAACAAAGCTCTCGTTTCCTTGCATTTCTACTTCAATATAGAATACTGAAAGGCATTTGAGTCAGGTAAAAATAAACAAACCAAAAAAAACCCAAAATAGTAAAATCCCAAGAACCACAGAAACAGGCAATGCAAGATAAAATCACCACAGGCTTTAAGAAATCATTGTTTTTAGTGGGGTGAAAATACTACCCCCAAAAAGAAAAACCCAAAGTTATGTCAGTTTTTGACAAAGTTTGATGGTGTTTTAAAGCTAGCACCTTCCCCCATGTTTTTGTGTCTAGCAACACTGTTAACTGACTTCCATCTTTTTGTTGTGAATAACAACCAAATAACCAAATCACCGATAAAGTATTCAATACCTAAATATTACCTCTTGAAATCTAAACTTTTTTTTTTTAATTCTACTGTTATACAAAAAATTCTTAATTCTTAAGAATTCTCTACTCATTTTCAGATGCTTTTCTGGAAATGGTGGAAAATTCCTAGAAAATCTGTACTATATTTACAAAATACATCCATCTTTTGTCTCCAGATGGGGTCCCTGATTTGAGCCACCCTTGGCATATAGATAAAATGTTATTGTTTTATCCACTTTTATACATATGCTGTAAGTTTCCCTCCGCGCTTGAATGGCAAAACCTAAATACACAGGAATTTCCAGTGCACAGAGACTCCACCATGATGAGGCATCAGCTAGAAACATAAGCATGCTGGGGTATAGTTCTGTTTCAAGAACTATAGAACAACGAAAATAGACTCTCTACTTTCCTGCTAGCACAAAGCATTCAAACTCAAAGGATTAAGTTAAAGCAGTAAAGGTGCCAAAAAAATTAAAAGTCGTTATAGTAGTATTAAAAAAAAGCAAAACCCATAATTAAATTCTCTCATAATCTATAGAGATTTTTATGATGAAATTTATAAAATGGGTACATTTAATCTCATAATAACCCTAATATGCCACTTTAGAGTTTCAAAGTACTATCATACTACCATTAGCTATTTCAAAATTCATTACACTCAAAATGCAGCAATAAAACCAATGAAGTCTTGATAAATCTAATTAAATTAAACATATAGTACTTGTTACAGATGAAAATATAAGATTATTTTCTTCCTTATTATAGCTGTTATATATATGTATATACATATTTTTTGGCATATAGAAATGTATACATGCATACATACAACAGGAGAAGCCTCTGAAAGATGCCTAGTGTAAGCAGCCATGTGAGATAACTAAATGGTCAAGTCAGCAGCAGCAAGCAGGGTGGCCTTGATGGATTTTAGATCAGCTGGCTGCTGCAGGGTACTTACACTTTGCCTGAGAGATGTGCAGGATATGACATTTTCTGGACATTCACACTCATCTGATGTTCTGGATCTAATTTAGAAAGAAATTTTTTGATGTTTCAAAAGTGAATGGATATCAGGGATTCTTTATACCTCAAAAAGCTTATTTGCGCTTAGAAGAAACTTTATACTCGGTCTTTTGGAAAACCCTAGTAAAGTATTTTATGACATTTTCTCAGATTATGTCTATGCTACAGTAACAATAGTTGACATAAACCATGCCAAAGCTGTCTATTTGGAAATTCTCCTCTTAAACCTGACTTCCTCTGAAAGAGTAATTTGCAAAATAATTTTGTCAAATAAATTTGACAGACATGTCACTATAAGCAGATATATTCTTAGCAAAAGATTTCTTTTTCTTGAGTTTTTTTGCTTTACTTTCTGAAAATTAAACTGATAATTTTCAGGATGTCTTTTAGGCCTGACTTGATATAAAGCAGTCATAATTTGCAAGAGTACTATTTGCAAGAAATATGTACTATTTCATAATGCTTGAAGGAGGAAGAGAGCAGAGGTATCGGTGACGTTCATTAAAGAATTTAGATTTATGATCTAAACCATTCACTTAAATTACGATATTTCATCATATTGGTGTCTGTGAAATACGTTTATTTAGTGGCAAAGAACCACCAAAGCCAGACGTGGCACCTGAAACAAAAAAGATTAATTATGTGTTAAGCAAAACTAATGTGTGAAAAATACTGTGATTTCAAAGATTGCACTGCAATTTGAAAGACTGATAATGGATAGTAATTTTAAATACAGAGACTTCATACTCTTTAATCTCTGCCTCAAATAGCAATTTTCAGCCAATTTATCTCTTTAGATAAAAGCTTCAAGTAGCAGTGGGTTTGTGATAATACTATTATAGAAGAAGTCTACCAGAATGAAATGATGATGTCTAGAAGCCTAAGTGGCAATGAAGCTTACCTTGGTGCACAAGGCACTGACCTTTTTTACTGTTTTTATGTAGGAAGAAATACAGATAATATATTAAGTCATTGGAAAGGAAAAATACAATTTTACGCTGTTTATTAGCAATATTACACAAGACAAATACACAATGTTGATGCTCTCTGTATTTAGTTACAATCCTTGTTATGGATTTAAGACACAAAGTGTAAAACTCAATTTATAATGGTCTCTGCCAGTTCAACATTTGCATTTTCCTTAGAAGCAGCACATTAATTCCACGAGGTAGGGAAACAACAAAACTGGACAGAGTTGAGATATTTTGCATACATTGTAATCACAAGACCCAAGAAGTAACACTGAAATGCTAAATG
This sequence comes from Tinamus guttatus, assembly GCF_000705375.1. The sequence goes on from NW_010583430.1 coordinate 510,500, forward strand.
TGCTTTGGAAACTGTTCACCATTCCTAAACATTATGATTTGCAATACTATTCCCAGTTAACCTATGATGCAGCCAACAAGCAATAAAACTAGGAGTATGCACTCTTGTAATGAAGTTGAAATTTTTCCCCACAGATATGAAAAAAGAAATTATATAGAAGCAGTACATTAAAATATTCTTATGGATCATCTCTCTTTAGTACTTCTAATAAAAGTTCTCAGCCAGTGGAAGATTTTGATCATCGCAGAAAATCATAGTGACACTTAGGAAATTATTTCCACATCATCTGGAAAACTCTTGGTCTAATCATTTTGTTGTCTCTCTTATTTTGGTCATTGTTCCCTGTCCTAATGCTTTCAAGGACCATTATCTCACATTAAGTCTCATATATTGAAGAGTAAATTTGGCAACATTTACATTAAGCTAATCCTTTGTCCATATTCATCCCTTGAGATAAGCATAAGCATTTGCAGGCAGTTCCACAGGGTTCAGAGGAGAGGAATTGCCTTTGGGTTGCATTCAGGGACAGGCAAGGGGTCTCCCTGTGCCAACACTGGCTTCAAGCCTTCTTTTTGCAGCAGCCAGACCACAGGCTACCTATATTCATAAGGAAAAGCCCAAATCTGACTGGTTTGTCCATGTACATGCACTGGTGCATCTGTTGCCACTCAGGTACTTCCACTTTTGGATAATATTTCTTTTTACCAGTCCAAGATAGATGCAAGTAATACATTAGCTCATCACCAGTTTCACCAAGTGCGTGCAGTCGCAACAGAAGCCTGAAATATATATTTATAGCATACATAGATATAATATATATAAAAATAATGTATTTTAGCCACAGATCTTGCATAGGAAAAATAGGTTCATTCTTATAACTAGCATGTGCTTGGTCCACAGTTTAACAGAGGAATTTGAAAAACATATTATAGTGTTCAGGCTTAAGCCATGTTTTGCCTCATTTGCTGTTATTCCAATACTGAATCTAAATGTTGCAGAAAAGAAAAAAGTCAAATGAGTTGGACTATTATTTTAATTTTCACAGTGTATATCATCAGGACTTAATTTTATTTTAAAATTAAAGAATGTACATTGTAAAGTAATTAAGATGTTTTGCAGTGTTTAGAGACCAAACTATGAAACTTTAAAGTAACCCAAAACCTGACACCACCTTAAATATTTGACATTGCTTTCACCTGGAAGATGATTTAGGTTAAATTTTAGGTCTATTTTAGTGTTAAAGCTTGCTTGTTTTCTGACATTAAGAGGTCTCATCTCAGGAATATTACTTCATAAAATGCACATCATGTAACACAAGTCAAGACAGAAGGGATTTCTTATATTAAAAATATTTATACCTATAATTCCTTAGTGCCAGTACACTATTATATCACTTTACCAGCAAATAATAAAAACAAACCAATAAATAAAAAAGTAGATACTGATGTGATTTGGGTATAACAACAAATCTCTTCAAAATACCTATGCTAACACTGAAATTAACTTTGGAATGGGTTAAAATTATAGTACGATTTTGCATTCACTTCTGTCATCTATCTGCAAGGAAATGCTTTTACAAAAAGCCAAAAACTCTATCTATTTTGGAAATAAAATGATGGTCATGGTCGGAGCAGCAGCTTGTCTGCTTTTATTTTATTATGTTTTTCTGAAAGGAAAACGGGAAAAAAGAAAAGAGAAAAGAAACTGAAAATTCCACTTTTTTTTTTTTTTACTTTTGAACTAGATGTGGAGATATTCCTGGGAATTTTAAAGATTTTAACAGCTTTTAGGAGTCCTGCCTTTTCTCAAGTGATAGCTAGCTACTGTTTGAAAATAGAATAGCTATCTAGCAATTGCAATGTTCAGTGATTACTGTCCTGGAATCTAATCCAAAATATATCTGTCTCTCTAAAGAAGTTTATCCTTTATTCAGATTTGGTTCAAAGTTTTTTGTTATTTATCTTGTCTTGGAAACTGCTAAGACAAGCTCGCAGTCCCTGTGATCATTTATATGGGAATGGATGGATATTCATCATATTTTCATTCCGTTTTCAAGCAGATGTTGGTCTATGTCATTAGGTCCCTAAAAAGCAGCTGGGTCAAGCCCACAGTTCCATCAGTTCACTCACTGACCTTTGGTAAGGGGGCAGTATGTGAACACACAGTATACAGTATAGAATGCAGCATAGAAATGTTCACTGCATTTCCCTGCCATGGTTATTCAGTCCTTCAGAGTTAAATATAGTTCTGAAGTACATAACTAAATAAACAAACAAACAAATAAATAAATAAATCACATTCAGTAAAGATCCCTGAGAACTAGTACCAGAAGGAAGATCATCAAATGTTATGATTTACTTACACTACTCCCAGTCAGGAAGATGGCTTTCTATAATTTTCACTGGCCTTCTAAAGGTTTTGCCCATAATTGTTTTTATGATATTTTAAACTGACATATAAAAATGATAATCTCGTAAGTACTTTTCTCCTTAGCATATCTTGCTGTCACACTTGACCAAATCCTGTACATGGAACAAACAGTTAAATATATAAACTCAGAGCTCAGAGAAGTGTATTTGTTTAACTGCTTCATTCTTTATTGTGTTTATTTCAATGGCTTCCATGAATTATTCAGTATGTTTTAGGATAGCCTAGAGAAAATGTATTCTTTTAAAAGGCTTATTTCTCACACGTTCTTTTAAGTGAGTTAGATGGCAACAAAGTTCTGGAAAGTAGATCTATAAATATGGAATGATTTTTTTAAAAACTAACAAATAAGCAGAGTAAGCAGTGCTGCACTAACACGAAAAGACAATCAGAACTCATGACCCAAACTCTTCTTTTTTTTTTTTTAATTGTCTCAGCAGAATTCACTTCCTTCAAAGATTATTTTCATGCCTAAAACCAATTTTTACTGAGAGATTGAGAGAACTCTGATGGGGAGTACAATACATGAATTGCTTCAATTTATGCCAGGCTCTGTATTGGCGAAGGAAAATGTATAGCAGTAAACAACTCATCAAAAATTGCATTGAAATTCACCTTGGCATGCAGTTGATTTTTTTTTCCTGCACAAAAAGGATAAAAATAAGGAGATATCCAAGAATTTCTAGTGTTACTCAACAATAGTAGCCATATCCTCAATCCATAATTGAACATGTTGTAAAAACAAAAGTCAAAATATTTTAATAGATTTCTTAATCATTTACAATTTTCTTTCTCTCATAAATCATAACCACATCAAATTTTTTTTTTTTTGCCCAGAGCTTGAAAAAACACATGTATTTTGGCACTTATGATGTTATGATTAACATTATGGATGAAAAATCCCTTATTTCCAAAGAATTGGATTTTTCTGGGTTTTTTTAGGAGCTTGTTTCCTGAAAGGCACTTTTGCTATTGATTTTTGTAAGACTTAGCAGCCAAAAAAAAAAAAAAGAAAATTCTTCATGCAAGAAACTTTCCAATTTTTCCAATAACAGATCAGTTATAATTTTAAACTTCAACTATTTAGTCCCCAGAAAGATCTTGAGCTTGATGCAAGCTTGGTTCGAATCTGCTTATCACTTATTTTCATCTGAAAACCCATAATCAAGAGATTCAACAAATACAAAAAAAAAAAAAAGTTTTGATATGGCGATTAATATTCACCTTCAGATATATAACTCCATATAAAACTTTACAGCTGCGGAAAACCCAGAGATCTGATACCTTTATATTTCCCTCACTTTTTTTTTTCTATTTAAGGAACAGGATGGGTTGAACATACAGTATCACCTACTATGACTTTTTTTACATATTAGCAGTGCAAATTGATTTTCTTATGTCAAAGGATGAAAAAAAAAACATATTCAGCAGAAAACACATTAGGCCTCAGGTGTTGACCCAGATTCCTGGGCTAAGGAGACTCCAGCCCACCTGTGGCTAAATTCAGGAAGAAACTGGTTAACTGTAACTTTAGGAATAAAAGGCAAACTTGCAAGGTTCAAGCAAATCCTGTGGCAAAGGCATGGATCTTGAACTCATGACTTGATTCTGGAAAATGAAAAGGACTGGGCACAAAACTGATAGCAAGTATATTCCATGTTTATGCTTTGAGGGGGTTGTTTATTCAGATTTTTTTTGTTACTTGGTTGTTTAAAATGGTGAATTGTTTAAAATGGTGAATAACAACTTCTTTATTATTGATACTTATCTTAGAAATCCTTCAGGATTAGTTGGTTCCTGTGAGTTTGGCATATCTTAGTGTCATCTCATCTGCAACATGAAATGTTCTGAATAAATATGTAAAACTATAACATCAAAATATCACAACAGAAGAAAAACAGTTCAAGTTCTAAATAAATACATAGTTTTGATAAATCTTACATAATTAACTTACTAGATTTTTGCCACACTCATAGAACCAATTTTTAAATAACTGAACATGTGAATTTGTGTCTTATCGGTTAGCCACAGTTACTAGGTAGTCATGGTAAATACTAACATTGCCAGTACTCCTATGCCTATATTCAGTAGACATCTCTATCTTAAAACTACAAACATCTGGATTTTTTTTATCTATAAATGCCAGACAAATAATTTTATTCCAGTGAAACTTGAGCAATAAAATACCCTTCTGTGCTATTAGATTTTTTTAAACCAAGTAAAATAGACTAGACCCTGTGTCAGGAAGCTAAGTTTTCCTCCTATCATTATAGTGCATGAAGTCTTTACACATTAAGGTCACAGTTCTTAAATAAGATTTGCAAGTTGCAAATGTCTAGTTATGAATTCATGAGCTGGAAATGTGCAGCCATAAAATTTACTAGTCCCACAGCTCAACATTTACAATGTGTGAATCTGAGAAGATTTATGAAGTTGTGTGGTAGTCTATAGCAGACACTGTCACCTGCTAACTTTTCATTATGTTGGACATTTTATTTTAAAGCCACAGCTGCCATTTGTAAAACATTACTTCAAAACGGTATATAATTTGG
>NW_010583430.1:515491-586019 GCF_000705375.1 Tinamus guttatus
GAGGGGAGGGCAGGTGGGGAAGGAGGGAGAAGGAGAAAAGAGGCTGGGCAAAGATACTAGGAGGCAAACTAAGATCAGGCAGATCTTTTGATTTTCATGGCAGACACATGACCAAGTGCTCTGAACCTGAGTTTTGCTTGTCTCCCATACCCACTATCTCCAAAAATCCTAATTCTGATAGCATTCCTTACTTTAGTAGCCAGCAGCTCTAATACTTTACGCAGATTACTATCTGACCTCTAAGCTCACCTAAGTTTTAACAGTGAAAAGTTCTTAGTTTCTTTCATCTTGATATTCCCTCAAGCCTGTTGGGGCACCAGGTTTTAACATGCAATAACTGATTGATAAAAACAATCTTTCAGTTGTCCCTTCTTTCTAATGTTGTTAATAACTGTTAAACACTAAAATCATCCTTTCTTAACACTCAACTCCTGCTATCACAGGGATCCCACCATGGTGCCTTAAGAACAATTTTTCCAGGGCTAGACTAGAGAGGGTCCCTCAGAAAAGAAAACTATAAGCAATACACTGCCCTCCTGGAAAAGTTGGAAAGAATAAGATATCACAATGAAACTGTCCTTTTAACCTTTATTTTTTTAATTTAAGTATCTGGCTGTTTAACTGTAGAACGAGTTCAACAGTGTGGGGCCTCCTTGTAGCCTCTACTTTCTGCCTGCATGTTTATATTTTTATTTCAAAAGTATCTTTGAGATACTTCAATGCTAAAACTTTGACAGTTAAAACATTATCTATATGTTGATATACACTCTGAAAACATTTTCATTTGGGTAACTTTTAAGCCTCCTTTTTCCTTTTTCATTTAACAGATTGCTACCAGTAGATATAGATTGTGAGTACAAAAATACACTTTTGCATGCATGATAATATCCTTTTAGGACTCCAATTCAGAGATGTAATGTGATAATAGAGAAAATATGATTTTATTAATAAAGATGATGGGTTTTTTACTGACAACAGGTAATTACTGTTTTAATGTTTGATAGATTCTTATTTTATATTCCATCCAGTGGAAACATTTTTGAAGTTAGAATATAGGATATGCCTATATTCTATATCAAAACATTTTCCTTACACCAAAATACTTACATCTTACCTTCAAACACACATCAGTTCTTGTCAGGCTTCCAAAAATACTCACTCACTCCTCCCTCTGTGGTCCTCCTCATTACTAGTAAAAATGCTTGTCAATTGTAGTTTTTCATATTGATTGTTTTTAAGGAAATAAATAAAACACAGCCTCTTGATTGCTTCTTGATTGCTAATAACACTAGGCAAAGTGTTTCTATTTCACAAAGTCTCCCACAGACACTTTCTTCAGTTTCAATTCATTTGAATTTCCTTTAAACTGTAGCTTTATTGCAAGTGTCACTTGAACCTCAGGATTTAAAGCAACAATCATTTGAAAGAAATGATTTTTTTCTCCTTTTTACATGAAAGTATGAAAGCTATGTAAATTGATGGATAGGTATTTTTATCTTATTATTTCTTACTCGGGAACTATTGCTATGTTTATTTTATTCTTCCCTGTTTCTTTTTTTTTTTTTACTTTTTTTTTGCACTACTTGATATAGTGAGATGTTGTAATATACACACAACTTTCACAGAGAGGATTCATATAAAGTTGATAATTAACGTGGATCATGAATATGGATCATTAAAAATGCCTATAAACAAATAAATATCAAGAACAGGGATTTCAAGAACTCTGAGGATTTTGCTACAGAAAAATTGACAAGGAAGATCTGCTACAGCAAGCAATTAAGACCATAGTTCACATGGGATGCAAAACACAATATGTCCTTGACACTTGGCTCTGCAAGCCCCTTTAAAGTAATTAATTTAACTTTCCTCAATCTCACTGTTCCATAGTGCATATATGCATATATGGTCTGCATTAGCCATAACTGTCATCTTTGTGTCATCTTAAATCTCTTAAATCGCTTAAATACTTGTTAAAGAACTGAATTGTCAGAGGTGGGATTCAGAGAAACAGTGACTATCCAGACTGCTTTCTTTTCCCATAAACCGCTGCTGGCAATCAGCATATTACAGAATACATATATTTATATCTGGATATTATTCTTTATACAAACAAAGCAAAATACTTCAACTAATTTTTTTTTCAGATTTAAAAAAAACAGGAGGTCATGTTCCCAGTTGTCACATATACATGCAAGACAATCATTTGTGAAGGTTGTTCATGAAACAGACTGGATTTCTCTTGCAAACCAGTGAACCACAGAAGAATGCAAATAGAGAAATGTCTTCGTGTTCATTGGTTTATTTGTTTTGACTAAGCCTGAGTCATATTATTTCACTTACTTGCTTTTTTAAATTATATGTTTTAATTGACCTTCTTTTAAATATAGTAATAAAACTTTTCTTTACATCAACTCCTTTGAGAAACTTGTTTTTTTTAAATCTCCTGATACTGCATGATTCTTCAAATAAGATCTCACTGGTCTGTTGCAGAAATATATATACAAAAAAAAAATCTTGTATTCTTGAGTGACTTCTCTGCCCACTCTCATTCGATGTTTTCCTCTAGTATTTCACAGATGCAATATATTGATATCTTCTTATTTTATTAGTCGTCTGCCTGTCCCCAAAAATCACATTCCAGTTCCTGAATTCCTTTGCACTCTCTCTCATATGCTCCATCATTATTATAAGCTGACTCCTCCTATTCTCAAAAGCCTCTTCATAATTACTTGAATATGGCTTAATCTAGCAGATGGTTATCTTCTTCAGCAATTTCAGTCTGGGGACAAACACCCTCCCAGACATAAGGAGACATTACCCCTTATTCAGCATACATTCTTCTTGCTGAGTCTTTTTCTTCATTTCAAAAACAACCCATGACATTAATCTTGCTGATGACTTGTTCCATGTCAAACAAATCCCTGTATGCTTTATCTTAATGTCCCATGGTTCAAGAGATACTCCCTACAAACATCCACTAAAATGGCTCACCATAGTTCTTTGCATCTCTTCTTACTAGACTGCTTTTTTATGATGGCCAAGAAAAAGCTAACATAGCTTTTGATGTGTCAAGATCACTCATGTTGATCAATACGTAATCATCAGCTCCTTTCACTTCTCTTGTTGATATCCTGGCTGCTACCTTTTATGTTATGTTTGTAAGCTTTATGAGAAGACAGAAATCTTTCTGTTCATACAGTTTCAAAACTGCAAAATTTTAGTCGATGTCTTGAGACTCAAACCACACAAGTAATATAAATTACAGTATTTCTACTGTATAAGAAAACTGTGTGCTCCTACAATGCATCCCGCAGAAAAGAGTACAGCCTTTCCAAAAGTCACACCAACATACCAGTCTCTAAGCAATTATTATAGCACTGCTCTACTCTTAGAAATAACAATCCTAGTTACAAATAGCCTAAATCATTCAACTCCTTCAGTCTATTACCTAGAGAACTGAAAGACTCCTCAACCAGTCAGGTGGTAAAACTCTACAAAGTAGAATGACAGTCACTGTACCTAATAATTACTATTCAGTTTGAAGGATTCTTACACGGTGTAGCTGTAAAACAAGAGATCTATGTTCTCATAACACCAACAGACTTTAATCTCTTCATTCCTTCTTTTCTCCGTTTGTTGCAGTAGCTACAATCCCTTCCTCTCTCTCCAAACGTATAGTATGTACCATTTGAAATTGTTAGTGATAGATCCAGAAGGTGAGCTATAATCCACTCAGCCTGTTCTACCTGTGTCTGTTTTGTGGAGTTTGTCTTTGCATGATGTATCCTAGAAATTCTTGAAACCAGCTTTAGAGTCTCCATAGCTTTTCATTTATTTATTTATTTTAAGAGAATCATGATCACTTTCAGCTGTTTCCATAAAGCCTGCTTTCTCTCATGCCTTCCGAATACAGGAATTGTTTTCAGCTTGACCTTTCTTTCAAAATCCCATCCACCACTGCTGCTGTAGGTCCTCCCTTCTCATACTCCAACTCCCTTTGCAGCACTTTTTTGAAAAATGTTCCTCTAACACTTTGTGAGGTTTCTCTCATACCCCCATGCAAACAGAGTGGCAGCCTCATTCAAAACATAGGAATAGCCTCTGTCTCTTGGATTCCAATCACTACTCTAACATGTTGCATTTGGCTTGTGCTAAAAGATGATATCATTCTGCAAGGATATATTTTTAGAAGTATCTCTTATTTGCATGTAATAGAAATAAAATATTAGACAAATCTGTTGCTCAGTAGAGAATTCTCTGTATGCTGAATTGATAGATTTGCCTCTGTTATTTGAGGCTTATTGAGAATGGAGTATAACATCATTACGGCTGGAAGTGACAGCTTACAAAGAAGGATCATACATAATTGTTATTTTTTTAACTAGAGTCATAATATGAAATCAGTTATTTTTGTAATTGAAATAGAAGTCATACATTGAAATCTACAGGAAAAAGTTAAAGGTCAGGAAGTCTCAATTTTATTAAGCACTTTGTTGGACAGATTATCAGATCTAAGTACTCTAGCCTTGTAAAAGATTTTGCCTTTACTGAGTGTTTGAACTTTTATTGAGTTATCATATTAACTCAATAAGGTTATAGCCATGGCCCTCCCACTTTCAAGCTGAAGTGTAGAACCAACATGTGCCTTTCCACACACTGCATGTGGAGCAGAGATTTCATTGCCAGCGCAGATCAAGCCACCTATGATGCCAGGAGCAGCACAGCTGCACGAGCGCAGTGTGTTGCCAAAATTCACTACCTCTGAGATGCAGAGCTTTGCTGATTTACCTAGATTGTTTTGGGGCCTTGGCTGACATCAGTATGCTGGACTAATATCTAGAGCTGGTTTCAGACAGATGCCCTTCAATATTGCATGCTACAGACAAGCAAATCACTCTTGGCTATAGATGTTATGTAATGAATACCCTCATATCAAACCACTAATTTCTACAGTCAAACAGGTAAGGCATTATGATCTGGCATTTTCTTTTCCCCTTTTTTTTACAAATCTTCCCTTCAACTCTCACTGAAGTGCCAGTTAGTTTTGAAAGACAAGGCCAGTCCTCTTTAATATCTTTATCAACAAACTGAATGAGGCGACTGAGTGTACTCTCAGCAAGTTTGCAGACAACACCAAGCTGGGAGGAAGAGTTGGCCTGCTTGAGGGTAGGAAGGCTCTGCAGAGGGATCCGGACAGGTTGGATTGAAAGGCTGAAAGCAACTGCATGAGGTTCAATGGCCTTATTGAATATATATACTAGAAAAATAATTGTTTTGCCTTTTTTTTTTTTTTTGGAAAACCAAACTATCTGTGAGTAACTGGTCAACTGACCGATGAGAAATTAGCATTGAGCTTTGATTTGGAAAAGAATCCCAAAACTTAATTATCTGTGTATGTTTCTGTTAAGTTTCTCTATGCTGTTCACAGAGTATTAGTTCCTGCACACACAAAAGGCATAATTCCAAAATCCTCCCTGAATCTCCCAGTCCCTGAGGCCTGTGTGGATTTCACAACTCTACCATATGGATAGGATCATGAAATTCACATTTGAGGGTTTCTCTAACTCTTGTCTGCTAGCATCCAAATAGAAAAGTTTGTGTGAGCACCAAGAAACTTACCAACACTTTTCCAAAATCACTTTTAGATATATGATTTTTTTCATCCCTGTAGCTGTAAAGTTTAAATTCACACTTTGAAAGCATTGCTTTCTGATGACAATGCCTCATTTAATTTGCCAATTAAAAAAAAAAAAAAAACATTTACTAACCTGTTTGGTGTGACTGCATTTCTTGCATCCAAGAGGGAAAGGGAAAGGTTTTCACCAGCATTAACTAAGAGTTAAATAACCTTGAGATTTTTCACAGTCTTTATGCAATGCAGAGTGACAATGTAATTAAAATGGTGTGATGTGTGATTTGTATAGACCGCACTGAGAGCTGTAACCAGATTAACTACATGACTTGCACACACTGCCTGCAATGAGTTATACCACTCTAAATAATTACAAGAATTAAGCTCTAACACAGACTGTCTATAAAATATATTGGCTCTGACCAGATTAAGTACTGGAATTAATAGATTTACACTGACTATGCCCACAAAGTGGAAGTCCCTTGCAATATAAAATACAGGGAAAGTTAATAAACTGCACAGTACAACACAGTCACAACTCTGTAAGTCTCAGTGGGTTGACATGGCACACTCCACTTTATGAAAATTGATACAGCTTCATTTGTTTGAACAATGACATGGTGGTATTGCTTAAATATGATTTTGTACAAGCTAGTGTAAGCACAAAAGGGCAGGATATGCCTAGTCTGCCAAAAAACTTAAATTTCCACTTCGTTTCTAGATCCTGGTCCAGAATAATCCACAGAATAGCTTCTCCCAAAAAACTATAAAGACAAAGCTGCCTTAGATTTCATTCTCTTTGGCAAGCAAGATCTTCCAATGCTATACTTGATATTTTAGAAAGCTTTGCACCATCAAGCATCTTCATGTGACTACGTGTTGTCATGCATATAATACACCTTTTGTTTCATGCAGTCAAAACAGTGCTCTGATGGGCTGCAGAGCAATGCATTTCTTGCATTATTTTGATCACTTAGACTGAAAAGAACCCACAGACATAGCTGTTATGTCACAGAGCCAGTGTGGTACACTTGGAGAAGACTGAAGGTCAATCACTGTCACTCAGGTAAGCAGAATTCACAGGAAATGAAAAGAGTAAACAAGAACTATCTGAAAATTTAAGATGACTGTAAGCACATAGTAAAATGAAGGGACATTACCTGCATAAGCAAACCCAGAGTATGATACAAACTTAATGAGAAAATTAGGGTATATTGCATGCTTGTAAATTCTTCTATGAGCCTGAAATACGGCTAGTGTTCCTCACAGGTCTGTAGCAGATGCTCATGCAAGGGTAAGACTTAGCTGCCTACCACCTGCCACCATTTGTGTTCTTATTCACTTTGGTGAATCTGTTCAGACTCAGCATATAAATGCTTTTCACTCTCACATAATCCTATTTTTTTTTCTTTCTTTTGTTGCAAAGTATAATCTGCTCTAATATTACCTTTAAGGTTTTTATGCATACACATACAGAATGGAAAAAAAATGAATAATTTAATATGCTAACGAAGTGAGCATTCAGATACCTTTTCTTCTAATATAAAGCGTGGAAGGTGGGAGAAGAGGTTTATAGATTGAGAGAGAAGGAAGTGATAATGCTGATGTTGGAGATGTTCATTCTGCTATCTATAAAAAGAAATAAAGATGTCTGGGCCATAGCAGCAAAAAGAGAGGAAAAATAGAATAGATTTCCAGATATGGAAGCTGTGTGAAACTCATTTACCCAGTTTCCGTCATCAACTCCACACTATGGTGTGATAAAAGCCTAAAACACAGGTATAAATCATGGAAAGGAAAACTGTCAACTGTGATATTGTTAAGATGGGTATAAGCCAAGGGAAAACTGAATTATGCCTAGACACTTCAACTACAGCTTTTCTCAACCCATGTATCAAAGACGAGAGTCTATATCAGAAAAACTGTCCTATCCAATGAAGAGAGGAAAAAAAAGAAAAGTCAAATTAGTTTTAGGAAACTTTCTGAGTTGAATGGAAACTGAGGCTAAAGACAAAGTACTTTCTTTAGTTTACAATTTTACATCACTGTAATTCTCTATGAGTCTGCAATTCTCATGCATACCCATCCCACAGAGCTACATTTTTTCTTAAAGATAGTTTTGAGCCTGTATACTTCTTTAGTAATTTCTAGTAACCAGTGCTTTACTTTTTTCTTTACTTACCTATTACAGTTTGCCTCTGATCTGTATATTTTTTCTCTCTTTCAACACCTGCCACTAACCATTAAGTTAATTCATCAAAATTACTTATCCTTGTTGTCTTCACTGACCAGCTGTTTATCATTGCTGCAATAAACAAAGGACTAGTTACTGAAAAAGAGAGCTAAAAGAGACTATAGTGAAATACACATTAATCCCAAGGAAGAGTTCATCTGACCCATTTTAACTGTTTCAGGCAGAATGAATGACTGACAAAGCACAGACTCAAAGCAAGCTTTACTACGTCATCAATATTTACAAACAGGAAAGACTGCAGGCTCCAAATATTCATTACCAAACAGGAATGAACTTCTGGTGATAAGTTCTTATTCTGTCTAAGGAGATAAAAGTTTTGCTCTAATATCCTCAAAAATCCCTTAGTTGATCAATATGTCTCACTTCCTTATCTATTAAGTGAAGATCATGACATTCATGCTACTTCATAGAGATTTTACAAGGCTAAATTCATGAATGTTTGTGAAATTTCTGGATAATTCTGATGATGAATAAACATAATAGGCACTCATATAGTAGCAATTCCACCTTCTGAAACAAACAAACAAACAAAAAACAGAAAAAAAACAGTAATAACAAGAAGAGACATGGATTTAAATGAATTGAAACCTACTAAAGCCACAGCTAAAGAGGGTATGGTGAACAATGCTGTTCAGTGGAGCTTTGAACTTCCTTCATATATATTCCCTGTTTAGAATGGCTATTCTCAGAAAACGTGCTTCATTTCCTTTTTTGTAATTGAGTAATCCAAACAAGAAGCACTACAGCACAAAAGCTGTCTTAGAATTAATGTGAAAACAGCATTCAGCACTTAGCAGGATTCAGGTTGAAACCTTGAATTAAGTCAGCATGAGCAACTAGAGAAAGAAAGAGAATAGTACCCCAAAGGGTGAGAAAAGATCAACCTCAGCTTCACTACAACCTCCTTTCAGGTGGTTGTAGAGAGTGAAAAGATCTCCCCTCAGCCTCCTCTCCAAGCTAGCAAAGGGATTACCTGCTAAAGGCAAGGAAAGGAGAAAAATTTTGCTTTTCTGAAAGGATATCCCCTCAGACTCCTCTCCAAGCTAGCAAAGGGTTTACCTGCTAAAGGTAAGGAAAGGAGAAAAATTTTGCTTTTCTAAGCAGCAGAAGATGGTCCATGCATGATCTTTAATATGACAACCTAAAATGGCTTTTATTGAAGGGCAGTGAAGACTGGATCTATCAGTCAAGCTTTAGAAGAGTGGAATCTGAAAGTAAGGACAACAAAATATGAAATGCAAGTGCTCACCTACTGGCAACTTTTACAGTTCCTTCCAAATATTCTTTTTTTTTTTTTTTTTATTCTGAAACACTTGCAGGTACAGGTACCTGCCAGAATGTTTGTAAAACAGATGGTCAAAAGCAACAGTCATTAATTTTTGCATGGGAAATATCCACGTGGTAAATTTGTGACTATTCTGCCACATTCTCTTCCCAAGATCATTTATTCTGTGAAGGTGTTTATCTTTATTTTATATTTTATATACAAACCTGGTATAATAGATCAATGATATATCATGTTTCATTACAAATGTATTCTGCTACATCATGGTGTGTCAAGATAGATAATAACTTTCACAGTGCAAGCACCATGAGGCAATTTAAATGATCAAAAAGAAATGCACAGATTTAGTGTCCATTTCCTTTCAGGAGTCTCTGGTCCATCTGAGAGAGAGATACCTTCAAACTGACGGGAGTGCACAGGAAGAATAAACAGCAGTTATTTTTCTTCTTCCAGCATTTAGATATACCTGCAGTCTGACAGTCCCAGATCTCTTAAATGAGAGAGGAGTATTCAATGGTGTTTTTTTATTTTCAAGAATGGCTGCTGTAATGTTCGGTGCACTGCAACCACAGATAATGTTTGAGCAGTAGACACCTATCCCTCCAAAGTGCTAAATTCAGTAAATTTCTTACAGCTTTTCCTGATGTATCAATATGCATGACTTCATGCAGCAAAGTCTGAGTTTTCACTTTCAACAAATCTAAAACTTAAGCCCACATGCAGAAAAAAAAATGATGCATAGTAAAGGCTTTGAGGATTATATCTGGTTTAAACATCTCAGTCCCTTAAGTGCTCAGTGATTTAGCATTTGGGATATTGAACATGATTCTGGGTCCAACTACAAATCTACAGTTTTTCGTGAAAGGTTAGAACATTAGTCAATTTTAAATATGGTTATATAATCAGTCAATTTTAAATTTAGCTATATAACCAGCTAAAATTGCTTTTTAAACTACTTAGGAATACCTTTAAATAAATAGAATCATTAACTAAAAGCAGAGAATAGGCCAGTCTTTCCAAGCGAAGCTAATAAAAGTGTATTTTTTCTTCCATGCAATATCCTTTTGCTTGTGTGTGATATATAGGCAGCAGCTGTCCATACACACCAGGAGATTGCTGTATTCAAAAGCCACACTTCCCTCAATCTGCGTGAAGGAATCATTTTAGTTTTGAGCCTAATGAACTAATAATCACTGCGACAACAGGTATAATTGCTGCCAGCTATAACCTCCCTACCTTGTTGGAGTATGTAATTCTATTTTGATTGTTCTTTTTCCTGCTTGGCAGATGGCAAATTGTCTTAATTACCTAGTCACACTTTAACCTCAACCAGTTGCCTTCTTGAAGGCCATCAAGCAGAAAACATGTTCATCCAGCTATGCATGATTATAAACTCTCTTTCTAATCATGCTGCAGTTGACCACTCAAAGCAGCATTTATCCTGTTACTATAGAAACAGTAGTAACTGCCCATAAGAATATAGGCTCTAAATCTCTATACCCATGTCCTACTAAAAATCATGCTGACAGCAAGAAAAATCAACCTTGCCAACCTACACTGCTTTCCTCCACCCTATACATTGCAAATGTTTAAACTTTATTTACACAAGGTGAACTTTTCTCAATTTTGCTTCTCCCTCCCCCAGCCCTGAGTAGCATTGCCTACGAGAACTTCTTCCCCATTTCCTCTCTCTATATGAAGTCAGTAGGAAGTTCACAACTGAGTTACCATATATTTCTCACCCACTGCATTACTTTACACTTCCTGAAAGGGAAATTCCATGGATTATTACTCAAAGCATAACAAATTCTGAAAACTAAACAGTCTCCAAATCAAGTTTGCTATATTCAGCATACAACAGCATAGCATAATACTAGTGCTTTCTTGGAATTATTTCTTAATCCAAAGGGCATTTTAATAAATCTTCATGCAAGTTTCCTATCCCTACTTTTTTTTTTTCTTTTTTTGCATTGAAAGAGTGGACAGAAAGCAATTTAACTGATAAATAACCATTATTAAGAAGTACGGGTGTACATGTCAGTCCCCATATCCAGTTTTTTGAGAACTAGATACAGAGTGGGTACTCCTGGAATAGGCTGTCTAGAGAGGTTGTGTTGATGGTATGCCCAAAACTACCTGTTCAGCACTTGCAATACTTCCATGTATTTAAAAATAATAATCCTGTATGTTCCATATGCTGGAATTCATCTTGATGCCACCAAGCAATAAAAGTTTTACTGGATTGAGAGATATTATGTGGAAAGATTTTCACAAGCATGGAGACCTTTCTTTTAAGAGAGGTGACAGTATGACTTAAACACTCTCACAGAAACGAAACCAAACAAACAAACAATAAAGGGAAAAAAAAAAAAACTTTTCCCAAAAAAGCTATAGACAAGCCTTCCTACCTAGAATTGGGATACTTATGGATGAAGGCAGTGCAGGTGACTCTATTTGATGCAACTGTAAGCTTAACTTTAAGAAAATTGATTAGAAAATATTCAGTGAAAAATAATTTCATAGATGTTCAAAAGTTTTTCAGTGATGCCACAGATCTGATAGTTTTCCCAATGAAGACTTTTTTCAGATTCCTTTGTTTTCTGTTCAGTTCCATTCAGAAATGAAAACAAACCCTGAATCTTATAGCTGCTATAAAGCAGCTGTTTTTTTAAGCTATTTAAGCTGTTTTTTGCTGTAAATAAGAAAGCTCATAGCAATGTTGCATTAATGTTATATGGAACTTGATAATTAAACATGATAATGAAATGTGAACTATAGAAATTCTGTTGACTATTAAAATTACTTACATATAAAGTACTCAACCTCAGAAAAGGAGATTTACCATCCCAAAAATATAAGATTTAATTTTCCCCAAGTCCAAAGATTCCACTTATCACAGGAGAAGTGGAATAGAAAAGGAGCTTTAAAGTCACTCAAATTTTTGAATAGAACATAATCATTCAAACCTTCTCCTATCTGACTAGACATGTTACATATTTAACCTCCTGCCAGCACTTTATTCTTGTCTTGATTTTTAGTACATGGCTTTCTGGCTGTGTTGAGCCTACTTTATTGTGAAAACTCCAGCTGAGCAAAAAATCTTTTGCCTGCTCCATGCTAATTTTTACATTTTAGAACTTGCATGTTTCATGTTGAAACACATGAAAGATCTTCCAAAGCCATTTTGACAGAAAATTGTATGACCTGCTTATTAAAACTGATATCTTTGAGATTACAGAATTATTTATCTTAGAAGAAAGAAGCTAACTTAAGTCTATATTTACCCAGTTCTTATCAGGGTCTTACTGCCAGGCTCTTGAGTGTCATTTTATAAAATGATTGGTATCTCTTGGAGGAGAACCTTAAGATTTTTTTTTTCTTATTTGTGAAAGGCAAAGACCTCATTAAAGAGCAATAGGGTTCATTCCAGCTCCTTGTCTTGGTTTCCCTTGCCTGGTTACAAAAACCCACTTGACTGAACTTGACACCATCTTTCCATAGAAAAGAAAGAACTTTATTGAAGAACTTCCTCTCAGTCATGCTCTGATCATTTCCTTAGTGGCTTAAATGTAGTGCATCAGTAGTTACATTATGTATTGCTAATAAAAAGAAAAAGGAAAACAAATAAAAGGAGACAAAGAAGGTTGTAAACTGAAATTTCTGAGTCTTGAAATGTCTTCAATTATTTTTTTTTCCTTTTTCATTTCAGTTACTAGGTTGTTGCTGTATTTCATGTCATATGGCTAAGATATCTCCAAGTTAACCCGTTAACATGCTACTAAGTAATATACCAGTCTTACCTTATGTAACTGGGAAATTATTTTTCCATGCACACTCTGTGTGGTTACTGCATAATATATTTTAGATTTCGAGAACAGAGCAGTCAGTTGGATTCTCATCAATATATTTAGCTCTTTTTTCTGTTTGCTGAGTAAATTAACCTCTCTCCCCTAACCAATATTTTCTGATGTGTAACATCATTATATGGCACCACGCATGTACGCTTAGCAACACGACAATAAGAAACAGCCCCATGAATAGTGTTTTTAGGCAGACAGTTCATTTTACTGCTCTGATGCGGCTCAGATACCTCTGACAGATCTTATTCAATCATTGCTTCCTAGAGCTTGGCACTGAAGTCAGAGTGTTTCTACCTGGATTTCGCATACTGACTTGTGTTTACACGTATGACTGAAGCACAGTGATGCTGAAATCAAATACACTGCAGAAAATGTGAGTAAAAGTAACCCCCAAAGAGCTATAGCAAGGTTAGAGGAGAAGCAGTTCAGATAGAAGTTTGCTTGGTTGCAATAAATAAATAAATAAACAAACAAACAGAAACAAGAAATCT
Source organism: Tinamus guttatus (assembly GCF_000705375.1). Next base: position 529,017 of record NW_010583430.1, read on the forward strand.
TTGACACAGTCTAACAAATTTGTTTGATGAATAAAGGCTACTCAGCAAGACTGAGCCATAAGTCATTACCATTATTCAGGTGATGCAAGTAAGGTTAAGACAGGCATGGATGCAGAAATGGGATATTCTAGTCTTATTGTAAGTGCTCTTAAAAAGGCAATAAAATATATCTGTGTAAATTTAACAGTATATTGCTTTGTACAAACTACTTTTCAACATTAAAAAAAAAAAAGATTTTAACGTGCTCTTGGTGTCCCTGCTTGAGCAGGGCGGGTTGGACCAGATGATCTCTAGAGGTCCCTTCCAACCTTAACCATTTTGTGATCCTATGATTCTATGATTTTCCTTCTGAGGGGCATATTCCATTGTTTCATTATTCACTCAGATTATCCTATGAACTTTTCTTATAGAATCAAGAGCTTCTTCTCCTAACACAGTGCATGCAGCATCAGCCTGCTTTTCCAGAAAATCAGTTGCTTATCAACCAATTTTTGAAAATTTCAGACCGTTATCCTCATCCAGTCTCTCCTATTAACTCTTTATTCTCTGATTACCCTTCATAGTTTGGTCTTATTTATTTTAATAAGTACACCAAAGTCTTAAATTATGTTCTTCTTCTTCTTCCTCTCTGTCACATTCCCAGTATGAAATATCAAATAGCATATAGTAAAGAGTATGAAAGCTATTTTAGACCCTCCAGCCCAAAAGTGACCTTCTAGACTCTACCATCCACACAAAAATTTCATTGACTTGTAATAAAAAGAGAAATAGGAAGAAAAATTCAAACAAGATGACTGAAATATTTTCTCTGTGGGACTGACACATTCTGATGCAATCCAAGGTTATTAAAAAAAAAAAAAAAAAGCCAAGATCAAAATGCTGCAGAATACTCTTAACTTTTTTTTTCTGTCAGGGGAAAAAAAAAACAGCAAAGCAGATGTGTTATAACAGCCCACTGTATCTAGGTTACTTGCACACAATCACAGGCCCTTGCTTCAAGGCCCTCTTTTCTATTTGCATTTCATAAGAGATCTGGAAACCAAAGGTAGTCTTAAAACCTACAAACATAGTGAGAGAAATGTATATCTATTCATATAGAGAGCTTATTCAGAAGTGGAACCAGTGCTCTGCCTCCAGTTCCATCCACAGCACCAATACCCCCATATGCCCACAGACGCACTCTTGGTGAGAGCTGTTGCTCGCTTTGCTACAGACTTGAGCAAAAGGCAGGTGCATTTTAATTTAGTGCCCTTACACCTTAATAGTGCCTTGTATCACCCCTCCATACATTTAATGCAAATGCCAGCATATTAGCTGCCAGCTCAATGGCTTGGAGGGTTTTTGTTTTATTCCGTCCAGTGTATTTCTAGGTTTCTTAAAGTGTGGACAATATAAATATTCAAGACATAGTGACTGGAAAACTGCCCACGGAGTTGCAACTGTAGTTAAAATAGTTAATATCACTATAAGGAGCAGAATATAAGCAATGTGACAAATGCTACTTTCTTTTCCTGATGCTGTGAAGCAAGATAGGTGACCAGAGTCCTCATTCTGATTAAGATTCAAGAAACCACAATGAAAAATAGAGGGAAAAAAGCACACTGTGGAGACTTTTGGAACAGGGAAATGAGTACAGAGACTTTCACCTTTAGGTCACCAGCTTGATATAGCCCAGCTCTATACAGCTGAGAGCTATGTTACTGCTGCAGCAGATGTCTGATGGCATATGGGTTGATGATCTCAGACTACTTCCTAGTAGACAGATGCATACAACCTTTTGAAAAGTAAAACCCCCACAATTGCTATTAACTGTCTCCCTTTTGGGCAGTTTCACACAAAAAGACTGTAGACCTCGGAAACACAAAGAATACTGTTTTCTAATCCCTCGAAGGGCTGAGTATAGCTCAGGGAATAAAGTAAAAGTTTTGTCAAGGGAACTTGAATTGATACCATCCGTGCTGTACTACTTCTGTGGATAATTAAGGCTTTCATTCTCTAAGGTTGTCCATCTGACATCTTCCATCAGTACATACATTCTTTTTTTTAATTTTATTTGTTAAAGAGGAAAGAAGCAATATAAGAAAAATAGGGGGAAAAATTATGCAGTGAAATGAACTGCTTCAGTGGTCACCTTATTTACAAATGGAAAAGAATTGAACCCCAGATTGTCAGAATAACTTGACAAAAAAAAAGTTAATTCCGGCTTTTTTTCCAGACTCCGAATTTCCAGATGAGCAACCTTGAAAACAATGGCATGGCAAATATTTACCTTCACCTTTAAGTATTTGTTCACCAAGTCATTATTCCAAAGCCAATTTGGATATGGTTTTTAAATAAATTATATGAGACACAGAATAGCCGTGGCTATTTCTTTTATTACCTGAAATTATGTAACTAAAATGGAGAAGATTCTTCTCTGAATCAAGTAATTTCTTTCCCAGTAGTGTATTTCTTCTAGTTACTGAGATGGTAAAAGGGACATATAATTATCCACTGTCCTCTTATCAAGAGCAGTGAACACTGAACAATAAAATATAATCTGATTGTGCCATTATCTCAAATGAATTTTTTATCATCTGTTAGCAAATAAATCATGAATTATTTTTGAACAGCTTTTTAATGAGATGAAAGATAATCAGGAACTGCAACGATGGGTCATAATATCCAATTTGAGTTTTCAGACTGTTGTTTTTTGTAAAAATAATAATAAAAGACTTTATGTGCTATTTTGGAAATGCACAAAATTTGGGGATGCTCAGGAGTTAACAATAAGATGATCTGATCAGGGACACTCTCTAAGACACCCAAACATCGCACCCCAGATTTCATCCACATTTACAAGGTCAGGAGGTATCATTCCCCAGTTGCCGTGGATGTCAGATCAGGCCCATATTAACATTAATCTGCAATCAGACATTCAGCTAGGTGCTCAGTGCTTGTAATGTGCTGCACACAAGCAGCGAAGGTTAATCGCATACTCACTGGTCGGACATTTGCATAAACGTGGTATTTCATTCCACCACAAATGTTGCCAGTCCTTCTTAATCAACCTGTAATGGTACTAGGAATATGAGATAAAATTCAATGACAGAGAGAAATGTAGCATTTCCCACTTATGAGGTGGTTCCTCACAAGTGGTGGTTCCCACTTATGAGGGAATTTGCTCCTGTTCCCTATGTTTTAAAGTATGAAGGGACAGATCTTTATCTAGAACAAGCCAGCATTGTTCTGCTTGTTTTATTTAGGCGTTTGTCCAGTTTATTTCTGCTGTGTACAGATAACTGCTGTTTTACCTAGCTAGACAAAGTCACATCTGATTTTCGGCTTTCTTTCTGCATTCACAGGATTAATTGATTATTGAAACACTTTTGAGCACTACAACTACGCACAACCCCTTCAGTAAGACTATTGCTTGCAGGTGCTGGGCTTAAAAATCACATTTACACACTGTTGACCCCATGTGTTTTCACAATAAATTAATAGCATAGGGAAACAATCGTAGGTTAGGAACAAATGGCTTTTGTAAGTGATTAACCTCCCAAATAAACGGCAATATTTGATAATTGCAACAGCCATTATTATAAGTATACTTTCAAACACCACAAGCATTACTCTTTCTAACAGACAAGATTAATGATTCTTAGCACTTGCACAATGCTTGTCATGTATAAAGCACTCTACAAACATTACGTAATTAATTCTTACCACTGCTCTAATTGGTTGTGAAGTGCCAGAATTGGAACTCAGTGACCACAGACACTTCACTGCCCTGAAGCTAATTGCAAATGATATTACCTAAATGCAACATCTCCTTCTATATAATTGCAAAAGTGGGAATTAAGAAGAAAAATAATTCTGTCAAAATATATCTGATTCATAGAGATTTTTTCCTCATTTTCATACTCTTTCAATATCTAGACTTAGCACTTTTTACGTGATGCAATTTGAGGGGATTGCCTCCACCCAAACTTTAATGATTCTTTTTTCTCAATATCCATATTATCCTACCCAAGATGAGCATGCATATGGAGAGTACTTTATATACTGTTTCAGATCAGAAAATTATTAACTGACAATTTTCTATCAATTTTCAAAAATATAAAAAAGCCTGAGAGAAAGAATTGCATCTAATAGACACTTAGTGGTTACTACCAATGAATAGATAACACTTCAAAAACTACAAAATAGTACTTTCTCCTTAGGATGATTTATCATCCTGTTCAGCTTTCATTGCTGCTGAGCACATTGATCCTAAGCATCTTACTTAATAGTATTGATACATAAGGCTTAATAAACAGCTATCAACTTCATTTATCAAAATAGCGCTTTAATTGTAGTGGTTCTTAAAATGATGTGATCCATTACTTTAATACACGTAAAATATTTTCCTATGTGTGCTTTAATACACCTTCTTGGACCATGGTATCATGACATGAAAATGAAATTAGCTGCAAGAATATTTGTAATTTGATCGGACAGCATAATTTCCTAATTTTCTAGCTAGAAATCAGCTAGAAGATTTCACTCTATGCATTTGTTTAAATTTCTAGTTTTTAACTGCTTCAATATTAAGAAGATTTTCGGTGTAATACGTACTACACCAAATCAAATGATTTGCTGCATTTCTTGACTTTACACTACAGTATAATGTATACAGAATGGTATGCAGCGTTCTATTAGTTCTCATATAGTCAGAGGTGACAGCTTTCTGTCCACATAAATATGATAGTCTCAAGCAAGACGAATACTTCAAAAAAAACATTTCATTGTCACTGGAAAAGAGGAGTCAGGTAGACAGGACCATTTCTGGGTACGTTCATCTATGTGTATGTTTTCCGTTTAAATTCACAAACACGCATTAAAAGGCAACAGATATCGATTTAGCAAAAGTCTCAGATTCTTTACCTCATTTTTGTTACATACATTGTGTATGTGATCATAATTATAACACTGGAAAAACGCAAGTAGGGAAACACAGTAAATCACTTTTTGTTGCATCAGGTTCTTTCTAGCTGTCATAACTTGGTTGCTCCCTTTTAATAGGCCCAAATAAAATAAAAAGTGCATACAACATAGATATAAAATATCAATTGATTCATCTTATGATTCACACTATGAAAATTTTGACAGCTAAGTCAGAGACTGTGGGAATGAACTTGCTGTAGAACTAATTTAGAATAAGAAGAAATACCCTGCAAACGTACAGCACACATCATTTACATTTACTCTGCAGCCACTGTCTCACCTTCATTTTTTTCTGACACTTCATAGTGTCAGCACAGAGCAAAACTATGAGATGTTGCAGCAGATTCATTACTATGTGGCATTCAGTCCAGAAATAATTCACTTTTTCTATTAAGAATTTCACATGTTGAGAAACTCTACAAGGTTATATAAAGGCAAACAATAAACACTAATACATCATATATATTTCTCATAATAAGCCACTGGAGGACAGAGCAAGGAAATCACTGTATAGAATGTAAAGCTTTATAACTCAGCATCACCGAGGATATATTAAAGATTAAAATGTCCAGTTATTTTGTCATAAATATCTTGTAACACGACTAAGATAAATCTTCATACATATCTCTTCAAAATTCTTTATAAGTCATTTCTATCCCTTCCTCAGATCTTCTTATAAGCCATAAAGATCAATGACATCTTGAAAACATATCTTTGGAGATGATTGGGTAAGAAGATAACATCTGTGTGGCCTCACAACAGATAATTTCATGTGTCATAATTTAGGCTGAAAATACAGTTTTCCACTACCTATTTTGTTATCAAATTATCAGTAGTATTGCCATAAATACTGAATTAGTTGGATGAACACTAAGAAGATGTGATGACAAAACCTGAAACAGTGCCTCAGCAGGTTTGGCTTGGGCAGAATAAAATAACAGATATGCCAAGGAGAGGATAAAATAAAAGGACACAAAATTTAATTTAGAAATGATAACAGATTAGTACCAGGCACAAAAAACCTCAGGCTAGCTGATTAAATATCAGCTTTAAATTGTCCCACACAAGTAGGGCTTGCATTCTGTTGGCTCAGAAGATATTTTCGCACACATGGATCACTGAAGCAGCAGAGCATAATGCCTTCTTTAAAAGCCTTTTATGATCTATTTATGTAGCCTTAGAGCAATTACAGACAAGTTGTGCCAACATGGCTATTCTCTGTGCACATTATATTCTTATGCAAGTCAAAATGATGCAAGTCAATGAAAGAAAATAGACACTCTGTACACAGTACCCAGTTTCATAGTTTAATCTCTGTTTCTCATTGTTTTCATTAATTTTCTATGTGAATGCTAAAAAAAAAAGACTACAAACAGCAATAGAAAAGAAAAAAAAACACATCTGTGGTAAATTCTGATCTTAGGTTAACTTTTTTTTTTTGGGGGGGGGCTGTAAGAATAATAAGCCCCTCAAAATCAGGACTTCAGAAGGGATATTTACAATTTTTTTTTTCATACAGTGACCTCTTGTTCACTACAATAAATAATCTGATGAGCATGGTTTCCAAAATTATTCTAATGAAAGTGCTAAAATATCTGTCATTTGTTTATTTTCATTTCTTAAATTTGCCCATCATTCAAGAATCCCACCAATTAACAAATTGACAGCATACTGAATTGACTTGTTTATCCCCCAGTGCGCATAACCTGAGATTGTTGGAGCCTATCATAGAACCAAAAGCCTTGTACTTGCTTCAGTGTTAGTTTAAATGAAGGGTACCACAGACGCTTAGGTTCATTTTGGTTCATAGATAAAAAAGAAAAGGACAGTTAAGCATTGGACAAAAAATATGAACTAGTTAATTTTCTATTTTTTAAATATTTAGATTGAAACTGTCTACATAGAAGACATGTATTACCAAAATATAATTGACTACCACAAAGTACTGTTTTTCTTTGGGCAAACACTCTCCTAACCTAGCCTTATGTGCTACTTTTCCAGCACAAAAATAGTCAAAATAAGCAAGTACTCACAAAAGAAAAAAAAAAAACGTATTACTTTGGCCTTTTACATATATTTATATATTGTTAGCATTTGCCCTAATTTGCCCTAATTGACAATAGTCTCCCTAATGTTCAGCTCCCTAATACCAACAGTGGAACTGGCAGAATAGTGTAGCATTTAACTTTTTTTTTTTCCCATGGACATTAAATAAATTACATTTTTTTTTCCATCTCACAGCACACAGTTTAACATTGATGCAGAGATATCCCCAGAGTCTTGTTCTAAGAAATGGATCATATATTTTTTTATTACAAATTTTCATTAAATTATGTGTGCTTCCTTCTTTGAATACATATATTTTAATATCTTCCAATGCTCCTTTGATTATTGTCCAAATTTTTCTCAGGTGTTCAGATTCAACAGCTTTTGGTTAATACAGCAGATTAAAGACTAATGACCTTTGACTCTTAAAGCATTATTCTGTGCAGGATTTTACTTTTTCCATTGCTACAATTCCTACTTAACACTACATTGTGGCAGATTTTCAACCATATTCTATAATAAATGTCTGATAATAGAATTCCTTAGGCCAGGTAGTACTAGAATGTAAGCTGTCATCATATGGGAACAGATACTGATTTTCATATTGAATTACTTTTGAGACTTTTTCACCCAATTATATCTTTACCTTCCACCAATTTACTGGAAAATTTTCTGAGCATTATTAAAGTCAGATTTCAAACATCTTTTGTACACAGAAAATGCAATGAGAATTAGAGGAATAGAACTATTAGAAGGAAATTAAAGTTCCCATAATAAGAGATATAGCCTATTTTACTCTCTTGTTTTCAACTGGTAGTTTTGAGTCTCTCTTTCATGGTTCTTATATTGCAACTACATTTCCTTATGACACAATACTCTTCTGATGATGAACTAGCGTATCTATCCTTTAATAATATCACCTAAATATGGTTATCTGTCAACAGAAATATTATTTTTTGTTTAGCTCAGATTTTGAGCAGCCAATATGTCCTACTTCCCTTGCCATAGAAGTCCAATGAATCATGTGCCCAAACATTTTATAAATTAAATTTGAAAGAATTCTTTTAGGTCTGTGAAAAGTACATTTTCAATCTTTCATTGTAATATTTAGCCATTTTTTTCTGCCTTATATCAGTTTCAGCTCAAAAATCATCCAGACAAAACAGGGAAGGAAATCTCAGGAACAACAATTTATGATGTACCACATTTTAGAAATTACCTCTATATAAGACTAAAAGATGGGAACTTCATGGATTACTAAATCAAGGCTACGAGATATTTTTGGGGGGTCAAATTTCATGTCTTTATTAGGATACATAAAATACTCAAATACTTGCTTAACACCTAGTTTGTGTGCAAATGCATCATAAAATTCTGCTAGCCTACTCAAGATATTTAATGCTCTCTGAAACCTCTGTATGGCTCATAAAAATACAGGACTCATTCACAAGGTGCAGAGTACAGAGTTAGCAGCCATAGCCCATGGTCCTCTGCATAGGTCTACAAATGCAAGTCTGTCTTCCTCTTCACTACCCTTTCCTGTCAAGAATAATGCAACCCATTCTCAAAAGAGTTGGCTCTTTTTCCAAATCTCTACTCTCAGATCTTCCAATATGGAAAACAAGGTTTGAAGGCTAGATTATTTTTCCTTTCCAATTCTGTAAATCTTCTGGCAGTTTATACTAAAACTTTTCCTTGAAGAATCAGTCTTTTCACTGATCTGAGCTTAGGTTGACAAGAGTAAGTGATGAGCCACTTTGCAGTAAATTAACAATGCTTGCACATGACTCATCTCACAAGATGGTACGAAAACCACCACTGAGCTGTATTTTTGGCTCTACCAACTAGGTAGGTCTGCTGACCTCAGTCTACTAGCACAGATGACATCACGCTTTTATTGTACTGCTATTGTTTCAAAGAATTGTTACTATAAATCAGAAACTTTAGTTCCCGTTTTAAAACATCACTAAGGTAGAGGAATATGGACAAATTCCAGAGCACTAGAAAGCTCACTTGGGTTAGTTTTAATATCTCTTGGAACACTGCTTCCCCAGTCGACAGAAGTTAATTTACTAGAACGAATTAAATTTCTATCCCAACTAAAAAAAAAAAAATCATCTGCATGCATCAATATTTATATTTAAAAGGGAGATTTTTTACTTTAATATGTAATTACAACACAGCACCTCAAATTATTATTTTCTCCTTTCTGTGATTCAGTAAAGACATTCTGAAATTCAAGGAAACAATAAACAACCAAACAACCTGCAGCCCCCTCCTCCCAGTCAGAATAAAGGCTAATACTTTAGCTAATACACAAAATATGATGCTTGGAAGTGGAAGTGATTGTTGCTCCTGCTTAGGTTCTGAAATATTCATATTGTCAGTTCTATGCATCAATAAACCCCATAAAACTTCAGCAATACCTGAAGTCATAATGGAAATCATTTTGAAAGGATTATTTTTAGTGGAAATTTGCAAAGACAAATCACCTAAGGTACGGTAAGTGCAGGCCAAACACAAATTAAGTTTACTTAATATCAGATCAACAGTGCTTGTAGAGGAACTAAATATAGTATAAAGACTTCACCTTCAGTTTATAATGGATGCTTTCCCCTTAGCAGATGACAAAGCCAAACAAAATGACAATGTTTTGCCTAACTGCACTGCCTACTGCAAATTATTTAATTCTTTAAGAGTATACAGTCATACTTCCAGAAATCTTTGTGTTTTTGAATTCTTAGTTAGCTTTGTCCTTTCCACCATCCTAGACTATTGCTTTCTCTTTCCTATCTTGTCCCATTGGACAATAAAAATCACTAATAGCTGAGTTCTTCAGTCTTCAGTTCTTCAGTTCTTCATTCAGAACACAAAATATTAATTATGACTTATTCTAGTCACCTTTAGAAGTAAATGATTATATCTAGATAAGTGCCTTCAAAACTTTACACATAATCTTTTTTTAGTGTTTCTGATCCATATTGCCTTGTCATATCCATTTACCTGTTGTTTCTCAACTCTTATTTCCACCAATAGAGCTCACAGTGTTACTATGTTGTGAGGAATTACTTCAATTTCAGATTTTGACTTATCTATAATTCTTTAGACCACTGTACTCAAAAAGTATGATCCTTCCACATGTAGCGATGTATGCCCCATCACAAAAGACTTTCATGGAGTTCTGCTGGATGAGTGTAGAAATGAGGCGGTTAAAAGAAAAATCATGATTAGACCACTCCAGTAGGGTGCACTGTCCTTTGGCAGAAACTATTTTATATTCCTACATTAGCTTTAAAGGAAGGCTAGATGACCTGACCATGTCCCCCAGCTTAACATGGTTTCAAGTAGGGTGGTACAAGTAGTTCTCTAATGTCTTGAGGGAAGAAGAATAATCAAAATTTGTTGTGAGATTCTAGGTTATCACTACTCATAATATCCATAATAAAGCATATGAAGTTTTTCAGCCTCTTTCAGGTTGGATACTCTTCCACATAAAACGTATTTCATTTTGCATTAAAATAGTATTATTCTTTAACTTTTTATTTTTTTTAAATAATTTCAAGTAAGTCAATAAGATTGCTATTAAATTTAATTTTATGACCTTGCTAATTGTTTCTAAAGTATTTTGCCCAAAGTTATGTTATTATTTTTAAAAATTGCATATGTAAAAATTGTGACTCCCAGAAAGCGAATTACAGTTTTAATTTTGTATGTGCTATTTAAATAATATTTTGTTTCTTTAATTTGATAATATTAGTAAAAATGGAAGATTAAAACTACTTATATGTAATAATAGTTCTCATACTTTTGGTATCTCTACTGATTAACTATACCCATAGTATGATCAATAGAAATCTGGGGAGAAACAACAACAAAAAAAGGTAAAGTAGTAAACTGCCTAAGAAAATTTGGAATTTATTAAATATTTACAAATAAATTTTAAATCGCTCATTGATCCATAGAAGGGGAAATGAATGAAGTTGATATGAGGGCTGGAGTCAAGTCATATCTCATGGTTTGTTAACAAGAAAGTTAAGCAGGTTTGTTAACCTGTCTGAAGGTCTGAAGTTAGATTGCCTATGAGAAAATCGTATTTGTTTCAAAACATATAGAAAAATGAGTAACAAATTAATTGCAAAAAAAAAAGAAGTTTTTTTTTAAATGAAAACAAATTTATTTATTGCATATTATATACTGGTTGCCTTTGTTTGACTGTTTCCTCTTGCTTCCTCATTTCTATATGGGAAACTATACTTTTGTCCCTTTAAAAGTTCTCATTAGTCATAAAATTATTTTCATTAAAAACGTGTGTTTTAAAATTTTGGCCACAAATATGATTTCATACTTTTTCATATTCAGTATTTCAATACTACAGTTTGTCCCTTGTATTAGCAATATACTACACTTTTCTATAAAAGATACCAAGGACAAACACAAATATATGAAGATTTCTCTCAACTAATAATAGCTTACGAAGAATTATTTTAATCGTAATTCTTAAGTTAATTTTCCTCTTTCCCACTATGGCAAGAATTAACAAAAAGAAAAAATAGTAAAGGAAATCCTGGTTTTTAGTTTGTTCTACCCTGAATTTCTTATATGACTTGACCCACTTTCTCTAGGATACAAGTTTAAAAGGTCAGATTCCATATATATTTCTCCATTCCTCTAAGAATTTTTCTTTTATCAGCCTCTATAACTTAAAAAAGACGCTTGTCAAAACACTGAGTGACCTTGGCAATGATTTTGGCATAAAGCAAACACACTGAAGAGCTTCAGGTCCGATTTTGTGTATGTACATATAAAAGCTCCTGCAACTGAATTATTATTGGCAGAGCTATATTTTTTCAATTATTTATTTATTATATTATTATTGATGATGAAAGAATGTTTTTACCAAAGAATGTTTTTACTACAGAACCACACAGAATCACAGAATGGTTGAGGTTGGGAGAGACCTCTAGAGGTCATCTAGTCCAGCCTCCTTGCTCAAGCAGGAATACCTAGAGCACGTGGCACAGGGTGGCATCCAGGTGGGTTTTGAAGATCTCCAGAGAAGGAGACTCCACAACCTCTCTGGGCAACTCTCACCCCAAGCAACACCCCAAGCAACTCGCAATTTCTTTTTTTTTTTTTTTTTTCTTTTTTTTTTTTTAAACACATGGAGATAGGCAGAAACTGCATTCTATTGAACACAGCCAATTGAATGCAGCCCTGAGCCAGCTGACCCAAAGCAGCTGAATTCCCATTCTTTCTGATTCTTGCTTTCTACTTCTTATCAACGTTTATCATCAAGAGAACATTTACAGCTCTTATAAAAACCAATCAATTTCACTAGCAGCTCATTTTAATAGTCAATAAAACTGAGTTCACTTCCAGCTTAATTAAATTTAATTTTGATTAAATTTGATATATTTGCTATGCTTTTCTCAAAACCAAAATAGCTTGCATACCAGCAGTGTTCGCATGGAAAATGGAGAGAAAGCAAGAAGGCAACTTGTAATTATGGTGATATTCTTTCTTAAGAATACATCTGAAATGTGGGTTTGATTATGTCTTGGACAGGTAATTAGACCTAGTGACTTAAACTGACCACCTAGGAAATTTCCTAGTTCATGTCACTAGTTTATTTTTTTTTCAGTAACAGAGAATGTAAGTTACAGCTATGCTCCATTTTAATTCTATTGGAATAACTCATTTTACAGTGGAAAAGCAGTCACCTGAAGACAGATAATTCTCCTGTGCTCTCCCAGTTTTTTTCTGTGGAAAAATGCATTCTCTTAACATTTGCATAAATGTTGGAGATAGACTCCTGGAACACATATCCTAGCACATAGGATTTGGGGAGATAACCTTGAGGATCACTTTGAAGGAGCAAAGAGGGTTCTTCAACATAATGAGAATTGACATTGGCAATATTCGCAATTTTGGTACAATTACTCAGTCACCCATGTCAAGAATGTTAATTGGACTACTGCACTATACTGCAAACCACTGATTTGATGTGTGAAACTAATAAACCCTAAGAGAAACACTGCTATCTTCATCATCTCAGAATCTTTGCAATAATGCGATTAGAACTCCCCTTCAAGTGGGGACCTTGGTGTTTTCATGATCCCTGGAAACTTCTCCAGAAAGCCAGAGTTTGGCAGTTTTTCCAAAGGATTACAAAACCTTTTCTCTCAAAAGACTTTTGATTATTATAACCAATCCTTAGTTATTATTATTGTTTACTCCGTGTAAAGGAAATGAGCTGCAATATGAATTTCAACACAAATAAATGTAAAACAACAACAACAAAAATTAAAATAATACACAGAGCAATTCATTTTGATTACTCCAAGTACTCTTATTTACTTAACTGGGACACATGGTATTATTTTCTGAGCTGAAGATTTTTCACATAGAAATAAGCATTTTTAGCATGTATTTTCTAGCATTGTTTAAAGATTCAGACTGCTACTGCAAAACAATTTGACTGTCAAAAAAAAATTAGAGCCAAAACATTGCCTTTTCCTGATTTTTAAATTAATCACAAAATAAGGAGTTTTTCAGAACTCCATCAGCAGGTAGAAATCCAGAATATATTCTGTTAATGTGAACAATAAGTGAGATCTAATTCTTTATTTTGATTATGAAAAGCTCTTTCACTTTAATGGGACAAGATGAGCACATTGTATGTTAGTACAGTCATTCATCTTCTGATCAATTCAAAACCTTTGAATCTCAGGAAGAAAAATAAATGAACACAAAGCACAAATTCACACTAACAATTTTATCTGACACCTTTGGCATGAGGGGCCAAGCTTGCCTGGGAAATATTTCACTATATCTAAGCTCTCCATCTTCATTTTCTCTAGGGGGAAATCTATTCTTCCAGAATCTCTCCCTCGATTTTCAGGTAGACTTTATTAGTTTTGTATATACCCACTTTATACCCACTTTATAGTGGTATAGATAACCCAAACTCTTCCATTATCTTTTCCACCCAAAGTTAAGAGAATTCTACAATGGTTGAAAGTTGTTTGTGGTCACCTTGCTTAATTCATTTCACTCTTATGAATGCCCAAGCAACATTCTCATTAGTTAGGGTTTTCCTCTGTGTGATTTTGTTCAGCATTGAATTTATTTTTCTAGTTTACACAAGAAAATAAATATAAAAAGTAAGTAATTCCTGACTCTAATCAAATAGACCACTTGAATGAAATGATATACCCTAGGTTTTGAGCTATTCATTCCAGAGGGCTTTTCAGTCTTCTAGACTGCTTTTCTGCCTAACCTACATGTCCATTTGTTAATATAAACCATCTATCTGAAGTCTTCTCAAACATAACCTTAGATTTCATTTTATTTTGGCAGCCAAATCCCTAACATTAAAAAAAAAAAGTAAGAAAGAAATTACAGGTACATACTTAGCTTCATTTTTCCCCAACTCCAGTGGAGCTTTTCCTGAAGAAGATAATTTAAATGCAGGCTTAATTTGATTTTTTTTTCAAACAATATGAACTGTTAGCTATCAAAAATTTTTAATTAAGTTATATGGAGTAAAAAGTCTAAAAACTACACTTTTGACTTCATCTTATATTAAAACTTGAGCTCAGGAGCATGAATCAAAGTACTTCATTATCAATTATCTTTGGCCTCTCCAGCAGAAAACGAGTGATTTAAGACCTAACAGACATTGCTCATAATTGTAAAAAGATAAAAAGCACACACAAGTTTATGTTTCTTTATCAGATACTTCTGACATCACAAATACTGTTTATTAGACTGTTCAGTTCTGCAGAGGTCATTATAAAATGTGCAGGCAACTGACAAGAAAAAAGCTTTTCTTCATTTTTTTTCTTTTAATCAAAGAGAAACAGAGAAACAGATTTCACAAAAATGTGAAATAGTGTCTTAACCTTAGAAGATACCACATCCAGATTAGATGCTGTCAGATATGTTGTCTGAAAAAGGTAAGAATCCTGCATATATAGTCTAGATATCTCATTTGATAAATGTCTGCTCTTGAAATTTTCTTCTTTCCTCAGTGTTTAGGCAGTGCGACACATGCTGAACAGGTACCAACCAGTAAAACGAAACTGTTTTTAATGTAAATGTTTGAGACTGAGTACGTGCATCCCTATACACTTCTTACCAAAAACTAACAGAAATTGGAAGTTGGTCGTCAGAATCTTTCTTAGTGTGGAAGAACCTGCATGTGTGCTAAACAGGCAACAAGTGGTATAAACCTGGCTGAAAGAACATGAAACCCTGAGTCAGTCATTAAATTACTAGAAAATAGATGCATATGCATGTTTGAATTGTTATGAGAGCTCCATAATTCTGAAAATATATGTTTATAAAATAAACTGTAAACTATTATGAGACATTTTGTTCTAAAGACTGCAGCGTTATTTGTTCAGGATGAGGCAGAGCCTGCATGAAACCAAAACCAAATAAATAAATATAAATTAGAGTTGCATGTGAAGAAAGGTTTACCAAGACCACCTTCTTCTGAAACCAATTCACATAAAATATCAAATCCAGCAAAAGCAAAAGGCTGCATTTTGCTGTTGAGCTAATATCCTTCTTTGAAATTCAATAGAACATTTAGTCTTTGGCCCATGAAAAAGGAACATAATTTCCTTCTATTTTCATAGGTTGAGAAATATTTGCTTTTCTTAGAAATATTTATATCACAACTGGTGAAGCAAACAGAAAGAAGGGGAGAGCAGTATAGATCCAGGCAATGAAATTCCATAGGTGTTCTTTGCTTTTGCTTTATCTTTTTTTCAGAAAACAAAGTAAGTAGAAAAATATATTAAAATCCTTAAATTGGGGGTTTTGTCAGAAATTTCTATACATAATTCTACATATATGTATATATGTATCCTATATACATATATAAGTAGATTTTTTTTTACTTACAAATATTTAGAGAGAGAGAAAAAAAGGAAGATAAAGGAAGAAAGAGAGAGAAATTCTATTGTTTCAATCTGAGATCACAGAAAATTGAATGTACAATAAATTTTTGTGTTTATTGTACATATTGTACAAAATTTGGCATTTGGACAATTCTAGATGTCTGCAAAATGGTCTCCAGGACTCCAGTCCTAGGTGCCAGCTGTTGACCACAGAGTCAACTGTTCCTTTCCTTAGCACTCACAAAATTCTGCTGAAGAGTTAAAAATCCTCTAGATGGTATCCTCTATGGCAAAGCAAGTCCCCAGTATGTAGTATGTTGTGCAGAGTAAAACTATTTTTTTATATCACAACCTTTTATGCTTTCTCACCAGAGATATCTGAGCCAAACAACTAATGGGTGGACTTCTGGACACCTGAATCTGGTGTAGGCAGTCTGAGAGACTGGGTTATTCAGCAATCCCTTCTCCCTCTCCCTTTTCCCTAAAATAAAAGATGTTTTGGTAGCATCACAACACTCTCCATTCAGGTACCAAGCACCTGCTGGGTTCTTCCACATTAAGAAACAGATATGACTGAGGACCAATTTCCCCTTTCTTGGGAGTTTTTGGTAAGAAACAAACATGCATGCATATATTTCAGACCTAACAATTTAATTTTGCATTTCTCTGTCCATGACTTTTCGTCATTTAAATGCTTCTGGAATGTATATTATGTCTCTGCAACTGACTATGAAGAGCATAATAGGTGTTGCCTTGCTCTCACACTTTAAAAGTTCACCTAAATAAAAATAAAAACAGATAAGCTTATATAACATTTGTAGATGGCTATTAAAAGAAAAACAAACAAAAAGGTAGAGAAGCAGTAACAGTACTGAAAATAGGTCAGGCTTTTCAACGGACTGATACAATAAAGAATCAGCAAATTTTGCCTTTTTGCTGCCTGTGCTCAAAATAAAGTATATTTGTTTTCCAGCTTATAAATACAGTCTACAGAATAATTCAAATGCTAGAAAAAATATTTACTTAAAGAAACAGAAGAAAATCTCCCTGCAAAATTGTCAGTCAAATTCCCTTGAACTGTGAAATATGACAGTTATAAAATTTTAAGTTATTTGTCTTTAAAACTGTATTTCTCTTCAAAATAACATGGAACCCAACTTGCCAAAATTAAAGGTTTGTCAGATGTTAGTTCACTTGCTGTAATACAAGAAAAGGTCAGAAAGCAAACTGAAAAAAGAGTTTGGACAGCTTTAACCTCAAGGCTTTACTTTATTCCGAGAGACAGGGTTATCAGTCATACTACTTTCCCATAAAATATAAAGAACTAATAAACAGGAAAAAAAATCATAAGAGCTAACATTCAAGGATATGACAAGAGGCTAGTACTCTGGTTTTGTAAGCAGTTTAAATAATCAGTAACAAAACATCATTCACCTTAGTTGGAAAGTCATATAGGATATTGAGCTTCTAAAATAGTCAGCTATCACTTAACTCACAGTTAATTTCTGAAATATGTAAGAACACAGAGATGAGATGGAGCAAAACAAAACAAAAATAAACCTCCAAATCTGAATATACAAAAGGCTATACAGATGAAAATCCTGAGAGTCTACTTCAAGTAATTTCCCACTTATAATTATCCACATGAGATTTGTTGAATTAAATTAATCATTGCTTTATTCATATTTGTGCTGCTCCCATAAAGGGAAATGTGGATTAAAACAAAATCAGATGTTTTCCACAATAATAATAAAAGAATATCAGTTATGATAGAAATTCCACATCTTTTTCTTAAACGAATCGGTAAATACTATTGGTAGTAGCAAAGTAGTAATATTATTTTATTTTCCATCCTAAGATTGTAAGAACATTAAGATTAATATAAACCTGAAAAACGATACATAAAAGTCTTTGTTTACTGCAGAATAGACTTCGAAAAAAACAGCATTCGCTGGTATAAAAATTTGCGATAACAAATTCTTGAGCAGTTTCATGCTCAGCCAAACTAGCTGCTATTAAACATCCTCAAGAAATAAGGTAACCTCTGCCACAGGAATAACTCACATAGTACATTATTCCAAAGAGCGGAGCCTGAAAGCTGAGGCAGGACTGTCAAAACATTCCTCCACATTGGCATAAACAGGCAGGGGGTTGGTTAGGGGAAAAGCAAAGGGGGGCACAAAATTCTTGACTTTTCCCTCGCACACACACAGACACACTCCTCTCTTCATTCACCAGGAAGTCACTCACAGAAAGCTCTATTTCATTGATGCTTTGATCATTTTGACAAGTAAAACGTGCTTTGATTCTAAAATTGACTAGGAAATAATTTCACTTTTGACGTAAAAAACTTGAAAGCACTGGCAAGGCATCTTAATGCCTTCCAATAACTTATTTTTAGAAAAACAAAAATGCTCTTCCTGAACTCCGAGCTCCATAAAATATGAGGTTCACAGACATAACAAGCAATAACAATGTCCCCCAGTCTCACTGAGGTGATGACTTTTCTATCTATTCAAACAACCCATGTTAATTCTTATCCTTTTAAAATCTAACAAAATTTGATGCAAATGGACATAGTACCGCAGACATTTCAACACTCCACATAAAAGAAAACAATCAAAAAAAAAGAAAAAAACATTTACTTTCTCATACCCACTATTTAGTCCTTTTAAAAAAAATAAAGTGTTTTATATTTGTGGGACGGGAATGATCATACTATTCTTTTGTAAACTATTGCCAAGGTTAGAATCACCGGAAATATATCCTTTACTTAAATTCTCACTATGGAATTAGAGTATTTTCTTTCAGCATTCACAAAACAGTAAGTTTGGTTTATCCCATCCCCTTTCTTTAAAATGGACTATGTTGCACATTTTGAAAAAGCTGTAGGAAAATGTTCTGGAGTATTTTAATTCAATTCTGCTCATTATCGTACAGTCTATCCTATGCTATTTAATTTCTTTGTCTTCAGATCACTGTGCTGTAGTGAGGAAATAAAATGAGAAGCAGGGCAAGAAGGGAATATATGATTTGTTCATAATTCTACAAAAGCAAATAAAATCAAATCAGGATTTTCTTGCACTGTCTTCCAATTTCTTAAACATTTCATTTTGTTTAACAATTTAAATTCACAGTTACACATCATGTAGATACTGTTGAATGAAAATAACTACTCATGCATTTGTCATATCATAACAAAGAAAGCTTTGGGGAGGGGAAAAAGACATTTAGTGAAATGGCTTCTAGGCAATTTATGTTTCCTGGTAATACTTTGAATTAGTGGCCATGAAACTAGCATGAGCAAATGCTTCAGGAAACAGCAAAATATCCATTTGCATACCTTCAGCTTTCAATAATTCCCCACTTCCTATAAATGCCATCTGTGCTCAGCTCTCTTATAAACAGCTGAATATATGATGCTTTTGAACTGGTTGCAAAGATCTCCTTGCATACCACCTGACATGAGCTTTCAACTAATTAAATAATTTCTTTATGAATGCTGTATAAAAATCAATTATTTAATGGAGAAAAAATGCTGAGAGGAAACTGAACCTTTTGAGGCAGAGTACGGCCAACAGGGAGGAGAACTGCTGCAGTGTAAGACTTAAAAGCAACACAAGTCGAGCTGCTCTGTAAATCCTCCTGCAGGTCCGAGGAAGCACATTCTACAGCCCAGGGCTGCCATGCAGTAGATAAATTCAGTGTATATCCCGCCCTGCAGCTGCCACTCTCAGTTCAGGCCTTTTTCCTGCGGGAAGCTGGCAATACCTGTGTCATGTCTCTCACATGGGAGTCTCAAAGAAAAGTCTTGCAGCAAAGTTGCAAGGGGATCCACCACGAAAGGGTCTCTGGGGAACCACAAGGTTATCATGAACAGGAGCATCCAGGTAAGCGGGATATATAAGAGAATATTTTGAATTTTATTTTTGCTTATTGGTTCTCTTGTAAATATAGAATAAATAACCACACACATAAAATACAAGGGCCTCATCTGATATTCAGAAAAAAATAAAAATAATTAAAAATAAAAATAAAATAGAGAGATCTAAAAAAGCTTATGTTTAAGTTGTCTTGTTATGACCAGAGACTAGTATATAGATTTCTCACTGGCCAGAATCTGCAGAACTGTTTTGCATTGTGTGTTACCACCTAAGGGTATATCATAACTTAGTACAGTAATTATACTAATATGATCATACCAATTAAAACCAATGCATGAGAATGTCTCCAGGCTAAATACAATTCAGGCTCAGTACCCAGAAATAGTCATTAAACTTCTTGCTTTGATGGGCTACCCTTCTAGTTTCTTTTGCTCCTTCTGTAAAAAGAAGAAAAAAAGAAAAGGAGAGAATAAAAAAGGCTGTCTTCCAGTATTTAGCAGGGCTTATTGTTGTTTGCATATGTTCTTTCTGTCGTTTCAAGATAGTGTTGGCAGAGTAGCATACCTCAACACTGTTTTTATCACAGTGTGAAAAACACCAGATGTACAAAATTAAAGTTCAAGTTAATCAAAATATTGCTTGACAAAGCAAATAATTGAATTGCACTTTCATTGCACTGTGGTAGACAATAATTAACATGCAGCATCTTTGAATTTGAATACAACTTCCAATTTCCGTCTTAACATCATAGAATGCTGTCTACACATTTTTTAATGGTACCCCTGATAATAATATATTCTGTTTTTAATCATATTCCACATTGCAGGAAATGAAGCTTGCAATTTTCCCAGGTGCTTACCAAATTACTACTGCAAGCTAATTCTCATCCCCCAAGTTAAGAGTTTCAACACTGTGCACATTAACTGCCTGCTTATGTTCTTCCTGTACAACAGAAGGTAAGTTAATATGTGCCTCAATTATATCCAGTTTGTGCATTTATAGCACCCTGTGGGCAGCACTAAGAAGGCTGTAAATGTACTTATCCTGCTTCTTTAATGCTCTAGTATATTACAAAAGAGAGAGAGTGAAAGAAGAAAACTGCATCATTTTATCAAGAAAATCAATAAGGAGCTCAACTTAACTGTATTGATTCAAGAAGGCTGCTAAGGTACTGCTCTTTCTTTACATGCTATAAAAAAGCTTGTCCAAACTTGACTTTTATATATATATTTCCCTCTTCTACACATATGCGCATGCGCACACACATTATTAAGATGGTATTTGTCAGCTTTAATAAAATGCACATCAAGCATATTTTCATATGTTGACACTTTATCTTAAATTAAAGTGGAAGATATATTGCACAAAAACCTCTTCTAACTGCATCTATTGACCTAACTGAACAGTGCCTTAAAGAAGTTGCTCTACTTTTCCCTATCCTGTTTATTTTATAGCAGGCTAGCCTTTCTGAAATAAGGGCATACTTGTACACATACACTTTTGAAATTTTTTTTCTTTCTGCTCTCAATGTAATGTTCCCATGCAAGTAGTTCACATATATTCACATTTTTTTCTTCATGATTTTAATATTTTTAATGGTAATCACATTTGTTATTGTTTTATATCAAAATATTTCAGAAGTGCAATAAAAAACAAAAGTAAACAAAAAGCCCCAACATTTCATAAGAAAGAAATCAGTCTGAAAAGAAGTGCCACAGCACTTTGGAAAGGAATTATTTTGTCTTGTGGCAATAGCATAAGAATAGTTAGAGCATTACCTTCATAGAATTCAGAAACAGATGCAAGGATCAGTTAAGTGAATGAAGATGTCTGCCATCAGCTCCTAATGAGGAGAAAGTTTATATATTTTGCAAAAAAAAATCATTAATTTGATATGCATTTTACAGATTAGAATTAATTTTCTAATTTCAGTCCCAACTTTACAATATTGATTTTTCACTTTTCTGTATGTATCAACACCCCGAAGTACCATTGAAGCAAGTGTCTTGGTCTTTCTGATGGTATTTTCAAGTCAGCCAGAGGTAAACCAAGGAGTGTCTCACCTAGCCGGCAAGATGAAAGGTTGAGAAGGAAAATCTCAGCCCTTTCCTAGCCTATATACCTTTTCATTAGTCTCTCTGCTGGCATATTAATTGTTTCTCAACTTACCTTAACAAGAAGTCTTGTAAATTACTGTATAAAAATGCATAGAATAGCAGAGAAACTAAAACACTTCATTCTCCCCCTCCCTTTACATTTCATGTTGTTTATTCTAGCTGTTCTCCAGAGAGGAATTCAACAATGGTTGATGGTCTTGAAATTCTCAAAATGCAGAATGCTAGTTTATGTCCTGTTACACTCATTTTCCCATGTCTTTACTGAAGAATAATACAAAAAGTTTTGCACAGGTTTCAATTAAAAAAGCAGAACTTTTAAAAATCAATTAAGGAGTAAATTTCTATTAATTGTTATACTTCATTGGGCACTTCAAGGTAATTTTAGGTATTAAAAAGAATCATAATAAGCACATAATTTACTATTTACTCCCCTTACTTGCTTAATTATTGTTTTCATTGTACATTTTTCATTCATGCATTCAAGAAAGGGTATTATCCAAGAAGATTCACTGCTATGATAGTAGTTGTTCAAAATAAAAGGGGAGAGGAGAGGTGATGAGAGAAGCATTCTCATTCTAACTTCAGTGATCCCCTTTCACTAATTAAATTAGGAAGCTGGCCTTCCCATTGAGTTTTGGGGAGTATCCTTATACAGTGGAGAATGGCAATGGAGAAAAGTAAGCCTGAGTCACTTCTATGAGGATGAAAGCCAAGCCCTCATTTAGACTCACCCATGAACAGTATCCTTCTGGTTGGAAGCTTTAGCTGTACCATTGAAGACCCTAGCTGAAAAGGTGAAGCTGGCAGTTCCCATTCACCACATTCGTCTCCACACCCAGTTTGACTTTCTCAACACAAACTGTCCCAAGAGACACTGAGCTATGTGGACCAAAGGGACCAGACTTGAGTAAATCACATTTGTTTAGGGGATTCTGCAGTGCAACATTTGTGGTCTAATGGATTAGTAAAATGCATTCCATTTTCCTCACCGAGTTTTGGAGAAAGTAGGGCTTAGTTACTGAACACTTTAACTCAAAAGGAAATGAAAATTATAAGTAAAAAAATTTTGACTGCATCCAGTAGAACACCTAATTTCAATGTGCAACGGCAAGATTAAGAAATTCTCATCACTGCTCTGCTGTGCTTACTCTGCAGTTGCTCTTTGAGCAGATTAACTGTTGACAGCAACAACAGCATAGCACTTAGCAGGGATATAGAATACAGATTATATTATACCTGTTGCTCTAGATCTAGAAGGTCTTGGAAATAAACAGAGTATTTGTCCCATGGCTGTCCAGAAAATGTCAGACTAAAAGATATGACCTATGTATCAAAGGGAGTCCTCTGTAGTAACTCTTGCATATAAATTCTCTCTTATTTTTCCATGTTTTCTTATATGAAAACTGGAAGATTAGGCTAAAATTGTATGCAGTTTTTTTTTTCTTTGCTCCAATTCCGTGGCAATAGGCACAAGAGCTGTCTGAGGTCTGATAAAAAGATACATGCTGGTGGAATACATGTGCAACATAACATATGCCAGTGTACATACATATATACATTATACATACATGCCCAGAATGGTGTCTCAGTATACCTGTTCAAGGAAGAATATATTTTCAACTTAACAGTTTCATTCATTTCTGTCTCCAAAAACACATTGTTTACCGATTCTGCTACTTATTATTTAAGGAAACACAGACATGGCAGACACAAAAGCTACTGCCTTTGGGTTGTTATATCATACTTCCGTTTATCATAGTGAAAACCATTTGTTTCCACAACCCTCAGCACTGTTAGTGTGTTCATTAGATTGTTGGCATGAGGGGACTTGGAGGCTGATAAAACTTTAACGCATCTCTGCCTAAAGATTTTCCTCATAAAAATGTGTCCCAGAAGGCTAAGTGAGAACTAGAGGATAATATATATATAGTGAGAACCAGATGATAATATATATATATATATAATACATATATATATATATATTTATATAGTTAAGAGAAAACTCAGAATGAGACTTGTCTTCTTGTGAGGTGGTACCTTCCCTTCAGATGTGCTCAACTCAGAAGCTGTGTAATATTTTCTTTGGTGGCACCAAATTCCACCCTATCACCTTAGTTTCTCCAGAAAAACAAGGTTCACCTTCTGTCATGTTGAAGATGCAGGTGTGTGACTCTTCCCTTACAGTGACAGGTACGTAGGTGCTCATATAAACAAGCAACTTCTGGAATTTCTGATCTTTAGTGAAACATCACTTTAATGAAACACTCTTTACAGTTTTATCTTACTCTAAAATTTTATTTTATTGTCCTTATTCAATCTCTGCTGTCACTAACACACAGATTGTCAATTTTTCCTATTTTTTCCTCATTTGGTCTGGATTTCTAAAACAGAGTTAATGAAAGTGGCAGCACAGAATTCAACATTTCAAACTTGTTTTAAGACATCCTGGCAGATCTCAGCTGTCCCCTGTCAGAAAGAAAGACAGTGATCAGAATCCATCACGTCTTAAGAGACAGACAGCCACTAAAGTCAGCCAAATTCTCTCTGGCAGTGCCGGAGTGGGAGCGCGCAAAACCTGATCGCTCCTGGATGTTCTCCAGAGTCTTTTACTAGCTAGGTGGGTAAGAAGTTCATCACAGGTAGGAGCAATCACTGTCTCCCTGCTCCTCTGTAAATGACTAACCAAATTGTTTTCTAACTAGCCAGCTCGTGATTTCATACCTTTTAAATTCTCCTTGACTGCTACCACAATCTGTGGAAGTGGGACTGACTTACACTTTTAAAAATAGTTATGTTAGAAGGAAGTTGGGAATGTAGTATGAAAACAGCTATGACAAAAACATGAGTTGAAAAATATGATACACCCAGTTATAAACCAGTATCAGTTTCTAGGATTATTACTTCCATTTCCTTTAAAATGACAGAATGTCCCTTGAAGAATTTTCATGAAAATATTGTTATTTTTTTCTTTCTTCCTTTTTTTGGTCTTCTTAATAACTTTTTCCGATTTTTCCAACTTGGACATGCATTCCTTTCAGCCTGAACTAAATACTATCTCTTGTTATTTATCTTGAGGGGGAGAGGAGAAGAAAAATTTTGCAGAATCCTTCTTGCATCCATATTTTACCCCATTTTTCTAGCTTTTGTACTTCTGATATAGAGAAATTCATCAACAATAGGCAGAGGTAGAATTTTTAGAATAAAATAAAATGAATAGTTTATTTTTTGCAGCTGTGTCAATCTGAATCTTCAAATATGTATCTTCTGATCTTTTCCAGTAATAGTTATGCCATATGATGACATGAGGATGACAGAAGATTTTTGATGCCAACCTGGGTATAGTTTTGATGAATAGCTGGAAGACTTATTTTACCAGCCTGTCAGTCGAGCCTGTAAGAACTGCTAGAATAATCTTTCCTTCTCTTCCTTTTCCTTCATACTATGGGTATTCATGATAAGGAAAAATGGTGCCATTTTTATGCTTTAACCATTTTAATGTTTTATAAAGTACTTTGAAAGAGACAGAAAAGAAAAAGTGGAATAATTTTACATTTAAGATGATCTGTTACACCCTTTTTTTTTAAGATCATTAGCACTTTGTTGAGTTCATCATTTTTCCTTGTAATATTAAGTATAACATCATTTTTCACTGGAATATATGGCAGAAAGCCAAATCATAAGCTAAGCCAAACTGAACATACAGGAAGAATGAAGGGAAGACATACTAACAGAGGTATTTCTTAGTAACTGAAACCTACCAAAAGAGGCATCAAATTTGTCAGCAGAACTGCAGATATGACTCTATCAATAATCCATGGCACTTTTGTATTTCCCAGCTGAGGTTATTATACAGCTTTGGATGACAGCCTGCTTCAACTGCATCATGCAATCCACTGGGACAGAAACTCATAACTGGCTTTCAACATAGATCCTTCATACAAGGGGTAATAACTGCAGCCAGCACTGTAGTAAGATTATCAGAGAACGCAGCAATGAGCTGCAAAATGTGGGAAAGGCAGCTTGTCAGAAACATGACAAAATAACCTCAGTGGGATAACTCCTTTAAACATCAAGAGGGGAAGAGAGGTATCAGAAAGATCCCCCCACAGGACCCTCCTAAACAATGTTCAGCTGACCTTCTTTTCATTAAAGTTATCTTGATCTGTCTTCAAATGCGACAGTAAATGTACACTTCATCAGAAAAAAAAAAAAAGAGTTACTTCAAGAGATAAAAAATCCACAAAAGATTTTGAATGTGCTGATGAACATTAGCAACATTCTTAGGAAGTCCACAGATTTCCAATGGTAAATTTCAATAGAACTATATGTAATGTAACACCTTATCAAATGTACATAAAGAAGATATATTTTGACACCAATAAATTATCAAGGGATAAAGCTTCAAAAACGTAAATATGACTAGCCCACAATCTTATTTTCAGAGGTTTAAAGACAAAATAACAGATAATCTCCAGTATTCGAACTGCTTCAAAATTTGCACAAAATTTAATCCTGCACTTCCATTAACATAGTTTGGGTCTCCCAACCAGATGGATCCTCAGTCAAGGGTTAGAGACTGTGCAAGCTGCCTTATATGATCAGAGTAATTTTATGATAAACTCCAGTGTTCAGGTATAAAGGGTTGAAAGTATCACTATGAAAGAACCTCAAATTAAAGTCACCGCTAAAATTATATATGTTGAAAATGCAGATGTTCTATCTACAGAGACATTTCTGCAGCTGATGGTAGAATGTAGACAAATAATTACAATTTATACAAAAGGCAAGTGCTCTGTGAATAATAGATTCTAATTCCTAATCCAAAGGCTGAGAAAGAATTTTAAATACATGTATACATAAATATATGTATACTATATATATAAATATAAATATTGTAAGTAAATATTGTAAGTATAGTATACTATAAATATGTGTATAAATATACGTATCCTTATAGATAAAGATAAATAGATTTATTAACAAAATATCTTTGTACCATATTTATTTGTTGTTTTTGAACCAATTCCCTTATTTGGAATGGGGGGAACCCTTAAATTAATTGAAATTATTATTTTTCTGGTCTGATTGGCATAGGTAAGAAACCAAAGAGGATAATGAATGTCTTTTACAGATCCATGTTATTGCTAGGATTTCAAATACTAGTAAATAATTATTCACAGGTATAGAATTCAGCTTTAATGTTTTGTTTTCTGTAAATTTAATCATTTAGCAAATTCTTCTTTGTAAATTTATTTTTTCTAAATTTTACCTGTTTTGCTTTTAAAAATCACAACACTATTTCAAATATTTCATTCTCACAATTAAAGTATTTAGAAA
Source organism: Tinamus guttatus (assembly GCF_000705375.1). Next base: position 556,275 of record NW_010583430.1, read on the forward strand.
GAGCACAGAAAATAGCTGTTATTCTGTCATTTTCACTAACCATAAAGAACAGGCGTATCACTAAGAATATCACTAGTTATAACTTCTGTTATTCTCATTGTTATTCTCACTAAAATATTTTTAATATTTCCCTTTCAATATTTCCTATCAATGCATTTCTATGCAATTAATGTCATACTAGTAAAGTCTGAGGGAGAAATTTGATGCAAAATCTTAGAGATGGGAATATCCTTTTTTTTTTCTTTCCTCTTCATGCTTAGCTGTTAACAACGTTGAATAGCTAGCACAATTTACACATTTAGTATACTATGAAATGCCTTTTGGTGAGGTGTACTGTAATTTTAAAAGAAGCAATAGATACAAACTGCGGTAGTTTAACTTCATGCAATAAAAAAAAAGATCCCATCACAGTAATAGTATTATATTTTAATAAATAATATTTTAAAGTAAAGGATTCAGTATAAATTCAACATAAGGCTTAAGGCTAATTAAGCAGCATTATGCTTTTGTATAAGATACACTAGAGGGATTTCTGCTCCCTATTCAATCCTCCTCTTACCATTTTGCAAGGAAACAGGACAGAACTCACTCAGTGCCGTGAGTGATTGACATAGATCCTCAGTGATTGACATAGATCCTCAGTCAAGCTGCTCAAAATTGTTGGTCGTTTCTTTCTTAAATATTTTTAGAGGCAAAAATGTTAACTTTGAAAAAAACATGGAACAAAACTTTCATGGACAGGACGGCATCAGATTGCTGCATCTTCAGCTTCCTAAATGAAGACACTAATGCAGTTTATCATTAAGCTGACTTGAAAACAAACAGCGTTAGTTATAACATAAAAAATGTTCCACAATCTATCAAACTGATGTATATCAAAATGTTTTATTTTGATATCAATATTGAAATTAGCAATAGTGCCTCAACAACTTCAGCTGGCTACAATGCATGTTACACTAATTGGCTAATTAGCTAATCAGCCCTAACTTATTTTATAGACAACAAAAGGAAATGGATACTTCCAGAGAACAATTTATGTCATTTACTATGGACATCTAGTTCAGGACTGCATCTCAGAAATGCCCATTTCTTTACCTTGACTATGAAAAGGATGACTAGTGACTGCTGTAGCCTTGAGAATCAGCTGAATTCTATCTTAAGTGCTCTCATGTTTCATCATGGAACAGGCACTGCATCCTTTTGCCAAAAGGATAGTCACAGTTTTCAGTGCTTGCTCCATTCTGTTACAAAGAGTGGAAACACCAAAGCACTCTGCAGGATGGAATATCTTCTCTTTTTTTTTTCACTCAGCAGTGCTTATTAACAGCAAAAACACCTCAGACACATATATCTAGCATCTTAAGTGCTATCACCTGGGTTTAAAACCCATGCAAGTTAGACTTTCAGATAGAAAATTGTGACAGGTACGGAAGGTGTACATATGTACAGTGCTAAACTGCCACACATTCCTACTGAAACATGCTGGAATATATTAACCCTTCTTCACACTTCAATCACAGACAATAAGCAGAGGACAGGCATAATTCATGTGAAATTGTCAGCTACAGAAAATTATGTGAGATAACTTTGCAGCCCACTACAGCAATGAAGAAATAGAACAATTTTGTCTAACAAATCATTCCAAGCCTCTTTCCGTCTTATTACAACCTTTACCTTTTATTATAACCCTTTCTTAACTGTTCGCATCATACTTTGCTTAGAATCAAGCTCCATGTCCACATTTGCTCATAGTGGAAAAAAAAAATCCTTCTCCCATCTAACCCAATCCCTGACCAACAGATACAAGGCCCTGGAGGAGGAAGGGCACTCAGTAGACAGGGTAGGGGAGAATCCCTCTCCTCCAAAAATAGGAATACAATCAGAAAGATGAACCCTGCACATTGTTACCACAGGTATGAGGGACAAAAGGCAGGATATAGTTGTGGGCGATTCCTCAATTCAGGGCATGGAGGGTCCAATATGTAGGAGTGACCCCCCTCTTAGAGAAGTCTGCTGCCTTCCTGAGGCCCGGGTTAAAAATGTCACGCAGATACTTCTCAGCCTGGTTAGGCCCATTGACTATTATCCATTGATGGTCCTACATGTGGGAGGAGAAGAAGCAGCAATGTGCAGTTAGAGGGCGATCAAAAGGGACTTTAGGGAATTGGGGCAGACAATTAAGAACTCAGGCACGCAGGTCATATTCTCTTCCATTCTTCCCAGTGATGGCAGCAATAAAGAAAGAAATACATGCTCCATTAACTCATGACTCTGTGGCTGGTGTCATCACCGCAACATTGGTTTCTTCAGTAACAGGAAGCTTTACATAGCGGCAGGCATGATGGAATCTAATGGGATCCATCTTTCTCAAAGGGGGAAGAGAGCCCTGGGACATGAGCTAGCAGGGCTACTTGAGAGGGCTTTAAAGTAGATTCGAGGTGGGAGGAGGGTATCATCGGGAAAGCAGGTTATGGGGTAGGTGATGGCCTGCCATGCCACTCGCAGCTGCCTAACTCCATTGCCTGTGTAGAGTGCCCTAAGCTTGAAGAGATGGGAAAATAGGAGAACTTCTGAAGGCCCACATGGTCAAGTTCCAGCAGGCCCAGCTAGAAAGAGAGGCACATTGGGTGCCCAACTTAAATGCCTCCATGTAAGTGCATGCAGCATGGGGAATAAACAAGCCAAACTGGAGATGCATGTGCGATTGCAGGGCCATGATCTCATTGCAATTACTGAGACATGTTGGGACAGCTCTCATGACTGGAACGTGGCCATGGATGGCTTTAGGCTTTTCAGGTAGGACAGGCCAGGAAGGCGAGGTGGCGGAGTTGCTCTTTACATGAGAGAGCAACTGTAATGTATGGAGCTCAGCGTAGGGGATAAAGGGGAGGATGAAGCGCGAGTCGAGAGCCTGTGGGTGAGGATTAAGGGGCAGGCCAACAGGGGATACACGGTTGCGGGAGTTTACTACAGGCCTGCTGACCAGGGAGAGGAAGCGGATGAGGCCTTCTACAGGCAGACGCAAGAAGCTTCATGATACCAGGCTCTGGTCCTTATATGGGACTTCAATCACCATCATGTCTGCTGGGATTATCACACAGCTAAGAGCAGACAGACCAGGGGATTCCTGCAGAACATTGCCGATAACTTTTTGATGCACGTGTTGGGTGAGCCAACAAGGGGAGGGGCGCTGCTAGACCTGATACTAACAAACAGTGTCTAGTGGGAAATGTGAATGTTGGAGGCAGTCTTGGCTGCAGTGACCACGAGACGATGGAATTCACAATCCTGCGAGGAAGAAGCTGGGCAAGAAGTAGGATTGCAACCCTGGACTTTAAGAGAGCTAACTTTGACCTCTTCAGGGAGCTCCTTGGAGAAATCCCCTAGGGCAGAGTCCTAGAAGGAAAAGGGGTCTAGGAAAGTTGGCTACTATTCAAGCACCACTTTCTCCAAGCTCATTCCTGTAAGAAAGAAGTCGAGCAAGGCGGGCAGGAGAGCTCTGTGGATGGGCAAGGAGCTGTTGGGTAAACTTAATGAGAAAAAGAGCACATACATAGTGTGGAAGAAGGGCCAGGCCACATGGGAATACTATAAAGAACATTGTCAGAGAATGCAGGGATGCAACGAGGAAGGCCAAGACCTGTTTGGAAGTAGAGTTAGCGAGAGATGTCAGGAGCAACAGGAAGGGCTTCTACAAATACATCAGCAGCAAGAGGAAGACTAGGGAAAATGTTAGTCCGCTGCTGAATGGGGAGGGTGCCTTGGTGACGGAGGATGCAGAGAAGGCAAAGTCACTAGATGCCTTCTTTGGCTCAGTCTTTACTGCTAAGGCCAGTCCCCATCTCCTGAGCCTGGAGACAAGAGAGCCAAGAGAGAGGAGGACTTTCCGCTGGTCAAGGAGGATTGGGTTAGGGATTATTTAGGCTAACTGGACACCCAAAAATCTATGGGCCCGGATGGGATGCACCCCATGGTGCTGGGGGAACTGGCAAGGGTCATTGCTCAGTGGTCCTCCATCGTCTTTGAGAGGTCATGGAGAGTGGGGGAGGTGCCGGAGGACTAGAAGAGAGCCGAGGTCACTCCAGTCTTCAGAAAAGGCAAGAAGGAGGAGCTGGGAAACTACAGACTGGTCAGCCTGACCTCTGTCCCTGGAAAGGTGATGGAGCAGCTCATCTCTAGGTATGTCAAGGAAAAGAAGGTGATCAGGCTGGAAAGGTATGGAGCAGCTCATCTCTAGGTATGTCAAGGAAAAGAAGGTGATCAGGAGTAGTCAGCATGGATTCACCAAGGGAAAGTCATGTCTGATGAACCTGATAGCCTTCTATGATTAGGTGACTGGCTGGATGGGCGACGGGAGAGCCAATGTGGTCAACCTTGACTTCGGCAAAGCTTTCGACACAGTCTCACATAACATCCTCATAGGAAAGCTTAGGAAGTGTGGACTGGATGAGTAGACAGTGAAGTGGGTTGAGGACTGGCTGGATAGCAGAGCCCAGAGGGTGGTGATAAATGGGGCCATCTGGTTGGAGGCCTGTGGCCAATGGTGTCCTGCAGGGGTCAGTACTGGGCCTGGTGCTCTTCAGCTTGTTCATCAATGACTTGGACGGGGGCACAGAGTGCACCCTCAGCAAGTCTGCAGATGACACCAAACTGGAAGGAGTGGCCAACACTCCTGAGGGCTGCCCTGCCATTCAGAGAGACCTAGACAGGATGGAGAGTTGGGCAGAAAGGAACCTTATGAGGTTCAACAAGGAGAAGTGCAGGGTCCTGCATTTGGGGAGGAAAGACCTCAGGCAATACAGATTAGGGGTTGACCTGCTGGAAAGCAGCTCTGTGGAGAGGTATTTGCGCGTCCTGGTTGACAGCAAGTTAACCATGAGTCAGCAATGTGCCCTCGTGGCCAAGAAGACCAATGGGATCCTGGCCTGCATCAGGAGGAGCATTGCCAGCAGGTCGAGGGAGGGGATCCTGCCCCTCTACTCAGCCCTGGTGAGGCTGCGCCTGGAGCATTGTGTGCAGTTCTGGGCTCCCCCGTACGAGAAGGATATTGAGCTTCTAGAGAGGGTCCAGCAGAGAGCCACAAAGATGTTCAAGGGACTGGAACATTTGTCGAATGAGGAAAGACTAAGCGAGCTGGGCCTGTTTAGTCTGGAGAAAAGAAGGCTGAGGGGAGATTTGATCAATAAGTTCAAGTACCTGTGGGGTGATTGTAGGGAGAATGGGGCCAGGCCCTTATCCGTGGTGGCCAGTGACAGGACGAGGGGTAAAGGGTTTAAGTTGAAACACAGGAAGTTCCATCTCCAAATCAGGAAGAACTTATTTCCTGTGAGGGTGACGGAGCCCTTGCACAGGCTGCCCAGAGAGGTTGTGGAGTCTCCTTCTCTGGAGATCTTCCAAACCCGCCTGGATGCCACCCTGTGGCACATGCGGTAGGTGTCCCTGTTTGAGCAGGGGTGTTGGACTAGATGATCTCTAGAGGTCCCTTCCAACCTTAAGCATTCTGTGATTCTGTGATTTTAGAACGTTGTTTTGTTTCTGAATCAGTCTCACACATAAGAACAAATTGTGAATTATCTGCCTAAGATCACAAAACTCTTTCTACATATTTGATAGACTCTTTGAAAAAAAAGTCTTATTTGAAAAAGCAGCAAATAATAATCCTTTTTCAAGGGCAGTGTGGTGAGCATTCTTTACGAAAAAAAAAGAGCAACTATTTTTTTGTGCAATACATGAAAATGCACACTTACAGAAAGAGTGAGAGGAAAAACCACTGTAGATGATTACAGAATTTTCTATTACATATAACAATTAGTGTTAGTCCTCAGTGAGGCATTAGTTCCACTCCAGGGACATCTTAAATTTCAGCTCTCTTCTGATGGGCAGTGTAAAACAAACATTTGAAAAGTCCCCATGAGAAGAAAAATCTGGGATCCTAACAGGGAGGTGGGCCTGTAGTTCTGATGAATCTAACCACCCCTAAAACAGTATGATGTCCCTTCCTATCATTAGTCATCCCCCTGCCTGCTGTGAAGGTATGAATACTTGAATGCTCCATATCAGGCTGGCTGCCTTAGGAGAGGTGGAAGTCAGCACACTGCCAAGCAGATAAGATGGAAGAATAGCGCTTCTGCCTGTTACTGGAGAAAATTCACTATATAATTGCTTTGGCTTTCATTTTTTTTTTGACAAATGAAATAATTTCAATGAAAAATATCCTGACTTCTTCTATCAGCAATTTCTCAAAAGAATTTCTATATCATGATTTTTCTCATATGCTTGTCATATTCCACAATCTTTTAAATACAACTTTATGTGTTTTAAGGTAAAAGTATCTAGAGAGAGCACAAGATATCACAAATAGTACAGACTCACTTGTATTACAGTTAATCACAACACCATAGGAATGTGGGTGCAAGGAACCTTTGGAGGCCATTCCGCCCAACTTCCCACTCAAAGCAAAGATTATCATTTGATCAATACTGAAATGATCACTCTATATTTGAATCCTTCCTCAGAGTTAGAACTGTGAGCCACATGTTTCCTAAAATCCTAATGAGGTGACTATCACAGACTCAGCTTTACATGTGTCATACATCAGCAGTATTCTGGGCCCACTGATATCTGACAGTATCTTTTCAGGGACAACATGATAACACTGATAACAAAAAAAAAAAAAAAAAAAGCATTACTTAGCAAAAAAAAATTGAAAATCATTTAATATGTGATTAGATGCGACATAATCTCCTTCACTTATTAAATAATACACTATGTTAAAGATTTTGTACTGTATTTATGTTTATTGCAAAGGTGCTCTGTATTTCAGAAGGTGCCGTGGTTGCTATGGAAACTAATTTTTAGGCTATAGCAGAGTAAATAATTCTGTAAATCTCACTTCATATCCAGCCCACCAGTATCATTGCCTTTTATCACTGGAATGGAAGAAAAGAGGCAGAAGCAGGAAAATTACTTCTGCCTTGAGTAGGTATGTTTTCTACATCGTAGCTATTCAGTTTGTCTAGTGGTAGCTTCTAGAGAAACAGTACCAGAAGTAGTTAAAACAGAAGAAAGGCATACAGACCTTGTAGAAGTTCTATTCTTAGTGCATGTGTCAAACATGAAAAATGATTTATTTCTCAGTATACCATTTTTCTCACATGTAGTCTTCACAGAGAAGACTTATTAGCTCTACTTCTTAATAAGTTGAGAAACTGAGCTAATTATTTTTGTAAAATGATTTAAAAACCTGCTACTAAAGTTGCTGTGTAAGCTCAAAGTACTATTGTTGTTCTGAGTATTGCTACCATTTATTACTGTGCTGGGATCAATGGAGGTTCTTTTCTAGCATTGAAAGTTATTTAATGAATATCATGCTCACTGGAGCCAGCATATCATATATCACTCATCAGTGTTTTAATAGAGACTTTTCTTTCATGTAGTATGCAATTCTGTTCTTAGTAAAGATGCACATGTTTATGCTATACCTAGGGTGCTTCCTTTAGAAATGTGACTGGTGAAATTGCACTAAGAACATATGATTTACTGATTTATCACATTATCTGGTATTATATACTTATATTTGTAACACATATATAATCAGTTATGTTAAATAGAGATATTTAATATGCAAACAGTATTTCTTTTGTGCTCCATTTTTTTTCTCAGAGTAAGATTCCCACATTGTTACCCTTTTATGTATTAAAGCAACTGCCTTTTGCAAGGTCCCTGTGTGGCTGTAAAGGAGAAATCCCTGTTCAACAGACCAAACTGATCCTCTCAGCAGAGTCAATCAGCTCATCCAAGGGAGCACAGGAAACCTGTGCCAGGGCTAGATCAGGAATTAGAGCTAGAAAGTGCTGCACATGGGTACATCTCACAATATTCCTGGAGGGTTCCTCACAGAGCCTGTCCAAGGCTTCCTGCAGTTACGACAAATTAGAGATGTGCTCTGAGAAAATGGGTTGCTCTTGCTGCAGGAAAGTTGGGAGCAGAAGTGAAGGGGATCCTCAGAAATGAAAGGAAAGGAGGGAGGGAGGCAGACAGTGAAGTGCCTGGAGAATTAGTCCCACTGCTCCTGGCGGGAATATGAGGGATATGGAGCTGGAATCCCAGAGCGGTGCTGCTGGTAACAGGACTTTCATCAGCCCCAGCAGCATCTGTCTGCCTTCATCAGCTGTGTTGGCTCTTTTTAGACATCTGACATAATTAAAGTAGGCAGCATTTTGCTCTCCCCAGGGGCTTGTTGTCTTGAAGAGCTCCCCACCTTGACCAGGCCTAGTTCAAAAGCAGCAGAACTGTAGTTAGGGCAATTTTATGGGCAATGATATCAACATTGCATGCAACATCTTTACATAATGATACCAGCTTCAGTGTAGAGAAACTTTTTTTAAGGGATTAAATACAATTTGCCTGTAGACTTGATTCAAACAAGAATTATCAAGCATCCAAGAATATCAGGAAGGCATCTGTAAGAAACCATGCAGAGGCATCACGTGCATCTCTACAGAAACAGCTGCACTGATGGATACTAAAATAATACCTTTTCAGAAGATTTCCCTGTTCCAGATCAAATAGACATACCCTTTTAATTCATGTTATTAGTGACTTAGAAAAGTATTTAAGTTTGAATTAAAAGGAGACTTCTTTATTTTGACTCTTGATAAAGAGTTAAATCTCCATCTTCTGTCTATTTCCACTAAATTCCTACTCAGATAAAATTACTTTTAATGTCAGTGGGAGCTGCAGATGCTCAGACTTTATGTAGATATACTTGAATATCATAATGCTGATTTAAATACATCACTTTTGGCAGCCATGTTTCAAACAAAAGCAAGGCTGAAATACCTTTTTTTTTTCTTTTCTTTTGAAATCCCTACAGGCTTGATTGAGACACGCTTCAACTTTGTGTTTTCATGCAATATCATCTGTTTTACCCAGAACTTGCAAACATATTCTAGAATAAGCAAAAGGAAACTTTCTATAACTATACTTTCTGGCTTACTACATATTAATCCATACAAAAATTCTGCAGAAAGCACATTTCCTTTTCTCATGTCAGCATAGTTCTTCTCCTGTACTTAATCTGATTACTTGAGCACTCCAAAAATGTGTTATTTATTTAGCCCTGAAGTACCAAATGTTTTGGGCTAATAACAAAGGAATCCCAAACCAGAATTTAGTTTCATAAGGAAAAGAGAAAGAAAAGGTTTGCCCAAGGGGTCTCGATATCTAATGTGAGTTTCTATTCTTGCAAGTCTTCAGATTGACACTGGCAGTTCACAGCTTGCCACACATACGCAGCCCTCAAGCAAACACGCACTAACACAGTTGCAAAGCTGTTGTGACTGATCTCCAGGAGTGCACCAGACTTTCTCCCGATGCTTTCTAATACTGGACTGGCACTAGCTTCTGTGACACAGACGGAACATTGAATAGTCACTCAAAATTCACCCCCGAAAAGTCAAAATAAATAAGTCAGCTTCTTGAGGTGCAATCAAAGAAGTATAGCAGAAAAGGCAAAAATAGAACTGAACAGAGCAAACAATTTTATACCTACATCTTTAAATTAGTGAAATCTGATTGTGGTATACACTCAAGCACGGGGTAACCTGAGAAATTCTCTGTGCTGACATACAAGTTTTCAAAAGCAATTTTGAAGGTAGGGAATGAGGAGAATGAGAGAGGGAAAATAATGCTCTTTTTTCCCATTTTGTGCATTATTTAAAATACACTGTAGCATTCACCTGTTGAACGGAAGGCTGAGATGCATCTCAACTGTTTTGGGTGGTTTGTTTTGCTTTGTTTTGTTTTTTAATTCAAGACTTTAATATTGCAAAGTTTAAGTTCAGCACTCTGATAGTATTCTCCACTTGCCTTTTGTGCCATTATTCTGCCAAGAGTTGAAAAAAAAACGTGCATGAAGGAGTTAAAGAAAAAAAATCCAGTTCATATTAGCAAATTGCTAGCTTGTAGCCAGCACTTTTGTGGTAAAATAAGCAAAGAGCAAGGTGGCTATGGTTAAAGGAAAGGAAGCATTTACTAAGATAGATAATATTTAGAGCAATTAGAAAGGTTTGTTGCCACTGCACTGGAAATGACATGCTTTGTATATGGTTTTTGTGGACTTCCCTGAAAAGTCCATAAAGCAATACAGCCTAAATTGTGGGTCATTATTATTTAACTTTGCACGTAGATAACCTGAACATCTAAAGCATGTTTACACTGTTTTTTACTCAAGAAAATCTGATCAATGACATTGATTTTGAGGACACAGTATGTCAGTGTTAAGCTACATTCGCCTTCTTAATGCACACTTCCACTATACATTAAATAAACTCAGAACTCAATACCTCCCATAGCTTCATTGCCTCAATTAATCAAACAGCCCAAAGGCTCTAATTATCATTAGCATACTATTTGTTCTTAGGGTAGGGTCATATGACAACTCTTCATTTCGAGCTGACTCAGACTTTGCAGCTAGGAGCTCAGTCTTAAGAACTGACACCACTAAAGACTCCAGCCATTCTACGTAAGGAGGAAAGTTGAGCTTGTCCACCACTGATTCAAAAGCTTCGCTTCAGCTGCTTTTTCATTTGTGTATGAGCAAACATTAAAAAGACAACTGGGTAGGGGAGAGAGGAAAGGTCAAAGACAGATGACCACTCAACACCTATGATATGCATATCCCACAAATTATTGTGCACATCCATCTTTGAGACTGGTGGCTTTATTTGTTTGTTTATTTGTTTTGTGGTTACAAAGATGTCTAATACAGCATGACCTAATTCAAAGATATTTTCTTCCAGCTGTGAATCAGCTTCAAAAGTCAGTAACCAGGTCCAATCAAAAATATCCTAAATGTTCAGAGCAATGTAACATAGTTCTGTAAATCCCACTATTGAAAGTTTTAGCTGGTTGTCCAAGAAATCATTAGTTGCCTCCAGCAAGTTTTGCTTTCCCTCTTCTCTGTCACCTCTCCTCATTCATCCCCTTCAGATGTCGGAAGCCAGAATGCTCCTTCCTGAATGCCAAGCCCTGTTCAGTCTTAAAACATCTTCCTTCATCTTTCACGGACATGAGTTTCCTTGGATGTTTAGCAGTTATTTTTGTCTGCTTCAAGCATTGGTGTTCCTACGTTTTAATGTTTCACTGGAAAAAAGCACAGATTCCTCTACTGAAAACACAGTTTAGGCCAGAGGATGTGAGGAGCAAGTCTGGTAGCAACCTTCTGACTCCTATTTTATTCTTTTTTTTTTTTTTTAAATCCCTGTTGTTGTCCTTACTTGACTCAAAAGACAAGTTCTCAATCCTATACAGATTCAGACTCAAACATTGCTTCCTAGGGCCATGTCCACAGGCTGCGCTCTTCGATCTCATACCTTATCTCCATGCAGTGACCTGATTGTTGCTGGTTTGACAACAAACAAGTTCTGTTCTCAATGTTTTTTGACTCACACAAAACAAATGAAATAAAAAGTAGAGTCCTGAGAAAGCAACAATAAAACTGTAGTTGGTGTACTCAGAATCCAGAACACCAGCCACCAGCGGTCAAGAAATAAAAATCCAGTAAGAAAAAACACAAACTGATTCATCCATTGACAAGAACTTGCACTTCTGTGTGAAATGAAATGTGATGTCTTCATGATATACTTCCTTAGTGCCCTATAGCTTACAAGCAGGCAATAAGCAACCTCCTAAAAGGCAGAGAAAGAGCAGTCTTCTCAAAACCTCATACTATCTCTCTGTAAGTGCCTCAAACTCTCTATTCACAACATAAAATCATTAAATGAAAGAAAATACAATGATGGAAGATCTGCAAATTCACTGAGGGTGCTGTTGCTCATTAGCAATTGAAAACAATACCTGATATTTTTAATTATTAGTCTTTCATGCAATTCTTTATTGACAGTAGCATGACCTGGAGGAATGCTTTCACTACATCCTCTCTTCATACCGCTGTCTCTTCTTGTGGCCAACACTGCTATCTCCTTCCCATCAAAAAACGCTATTAGCTGGAGCAGGCATATTGTGTAACTATCTTGAGCATTTTTCCAGCAACAATGGATCAGTATATAATCCTTTTAATCTCTTCTAAATATGTCTCTGATCTCAGAACTTGCTTCTTTTCACTCTTTTCTACTTCTTTCCTCTGCTTCAGAGGGAATCTGGAGATCTTCAGTCTACAGTTCCCCCATCACCACCACTTCTGTACTGCCTCAAATACTTCTGCAAACTGAATCTTGATTAGAACAGCGAATTTGACTTACGAAAAATACTAGCTTTAAAAACAATAATGAAACAATGCTGGAATCTCTAGAGATCATTTAGCTTAGCCAACCAAAGCAGTCCTCTAAAATTTCTAATTAATATTAGGGAAATTACATGAAGAAAAACAAAACGAATAAAAGACCCACAGACATAGTGCAGTTTTTGTAAGGTTTGCCCATATTTTTGGCAAATGCATGGTTCAGTGCCTGCCCCAAAGGCTCTGCCAGGACTTTGTAGATCCTGTCTTTCTATGTGGATGCTTATTGCTATTCCTGTTCCTATGATACCCCTGAACACCAGAAATGAGATTCTTTCATAAATGCTCTGGTCTGTATTAAGCAAGATCATACAACAGAGGGAGGAATTTGTAGAACTGCTTTATAAAAAGTACTATGGTACTTAAACTGAAAGAATAAATTTGCTTTCATCTTTTTTTTCCAAAAAGTTTTTGTTTCCTATAAAATTATAAGCACAATAGCAAGTAATCTGGGCAATAGTCTGTGAATTAAGAATCAGTCTGCTTCTGAAACAACAGCTGATCTTTTTTAAAAACCGTCAGCCCAACAAAGACCTAATATCAGGCCTTATAGGAAATACTATGATTTTTATTTTTATTCTACCTGCAATTCATTCCATATCATCCAAGATATGGAAAAAGAAACAGCATCTTAGAGAAAATGGAATATGTGAAAATATAAAGACTTCTCTAGAGACATTATTCCTCTGGTCTGCTGGTTTATAGGCTTGTGTACAAGCCTGTCACTCTGTGGACTAGATTGATAAATTGTTCTTTTATGCCTGATACTGATCTGGGATAAAGAGTACAGAAAAAAAAAAAAAACTATATTTGGGATTTATTTATTGCTTCAAGTATTCTATTCTCTCTTAACAAACACTTGAGAAAGAGAGTTTACTAAACCCCCAGACATAATCGGAATAAAATCATCTGGGATTCTGTCTACTTATCACATATCTCTTTTTTTTGCATTTATTTAAAGTGACAAAATTATGCTCTGATATGATTTACATCACCATTTTTTAAAATCCACTCCTGATACACTCTTCTGAGAGCTGGCACAAGGGAACCAGCTTATCTTCAGTGCATTTTGAATTTTATTCTTCCATAGCTGTGATAACAGCAATTCCTCTTTCTACACATCTCTCTGTTCACAAATAGTTTACTGTATTTTCCTTCATTTTTGCTCCCCAGCCCGTTGCATTTATTAGAGCTTGGGTGATTCCAGTTATTGATTTAGCCACTCACAGTACAAACCTAAATACAAAGATGAAAGTGTAATTCCTCTTTCTGGATAAACTACATAGGGCACATGGGTATATAATCCACTGGTTGGTCTGCAATGTAGCTATATTTCCAGAACTCTCACTATGATATTTTAATAAAAACACCGATAAAACATTTCAAAAGCCTAAAACACCAGGTATTTTTCTTGATCTTATCTTTTGTCTGTATTTCCCTCTCACGCATATTGCTCACAAAGTTTCCAGAAGCTCTTGGTAAGGTTTAGCCTGTTTACACTGTGAAACTGATTCCATCCCAGAGCAACTCTGGCATCTTCTTGAATAGTTTCTGTGTATTGTTATTCTCACTTACTTCACTGTTATAGTTAGGTAACATAAATTAGTTGCTTTTAGAGTGTTTCTTTCATCTGAGTAGTAACAACATTCATAGAAATCTGGAAAAGATTCTCCTGTAAATAAATACAGAATAGTTACTTCAAGATTTACAAGTGCTTGTAGAGTTTGTCTTGTAATCTTACTACTTTGATCTGAAATTGTTAGATAAATGACTACACTGATGTTTTCTACTTCATCCAAATGAAGATCTTACATTCCTCATCCATCATTTAAGAACTGTACAATTGCTCTGAATAAAAGTTGGTTAAATCCTGTCACAGTACAATTCATCTGGATTTGATAACATGACAGCAACTGTAAAAGTGCCATCTTGAACCCTGTCTCAGTGTAAGCACACTGTGACTTTTTCATGGGAGAGGAAGGGCTGAGTGCTTTACTTTAGGATAACCATATCCATAATGCATCTTTGCCTAGCAGTTTCCACGCTAATTCAGAGACATCTTCAGATTGTTAGAAGCATTAGAAGATTTTTACCAGACAATTTACAGGTTCAAGGAGAGAAATTAATACTGATGAGCACCAACATTAACTGCTTGGTTTTTACCTTGACAGCCTTTAGATTAAAACCGTGTACAGTACAATAGCAGGTACACCATGCAGATGCGCATCAGTCTCACAGACAGCTAAGATTGTGACTGTGATCTGCCATAGCCTCCATCACGCCAGTCCACATCTGGAAAGCCAAACTGATGTCAGCTATGATCTGTTGCCCTCATGTGCCTCATGAGCTAGTGGAATAAGAGCCACAAAGATGATTAAGGGACTGGAGCAGCTATTGTATGTGGAAAGACTGAGAGAGCTGGGCCTGTTTAGCCTAGAGAAGAGAAGACTGAGAGGAGATCTGATCAACATGTACAAGTACCTGAGGGGAGAATGTAGGGAGGATGGGGCCAAACTCTTCTCTGTTGAGGCCAGTGATAGGACAAGGGGTAATGGGTACAAGTTGAAACACAGGAAGTTCCATCTCCAAATGAGGAAGAACTTCTTGACTGTGAGGGTGACAGAGCCCTGGAATAAGCTGCCCAGAGAGGTTGTGGAGTCTCCTTCTCTGCCTTGGATGCCACCCTGTGGCACATGATCTAGGTGTCCCTGCTTGAGCTGGGGGCGTTGGACTAGATGATCTCTAGAGGTCCCTTCCAAGCTTAACCATTCTGTGATTCTGTGTCAGTACAAGCTTATGTGTACAAACCTGCTTTGGAATCACGGAGATGAGATTTATTGGAGGTGACCGTAATATGCAGATAGGTTAATTCCAATTGCAATTTTTTTAAGTTGTAATTTTGTAAGAATAAGTATATATATTTGGGAAAGGGGGACCTTGTCAGAAAGTATCTTACATAAACAAGGCCAGATTTAGTTAGAGTGCTTTCTTTCTTCTTTTTCTTCTCTTCTTTTCTCTTCGCTTTTCTTTTGTTTTCCAGACTGGATGCCATATCACAGCCATAGAACCTAAAATTCAGATCTCATTAAGTTTGGAGAGAACACTAAGTAGTTAAAGCCCTATATTTTTTTTTCAGTCAAAACCTTGTGATGATCCTGGACATGTCCAAAAACTGAGAATGGAAAAAAAAATTACCATGGGTTAACACGAGACAGATTGGGGATGAAATTTACACACACATCACTGAAAATGAGCTCAACCTGAAGCTATCAACAGGTAGGAAATCTGCCATATTGTCTACCCTGCCATAGTAGACATTCCATATATGCGAACTGGGGAAGTGGGAACTGGGAGAGAAAATATATTGGGAAAATAAACTAGCCTGTGAAATGAAATTTGCCAGCGTTTACACTATAGGGCAGAACTGCTTCTAGCCATTCTTGAAAAGTGTGCAAAAGTAGGAGTTTTGAACCCTGTACCAAAGCAGTCAAAGCTGTTCTGCAGGTGGTTGTATAATTAATTAGATTTTTTTTCAAAAGCCGTTTTGTATAGTCTGACAATATTACAATAAGCCTACTTTCCTCCAGATCTTGTGTTGGGAGCAAATCAGTCAGCAAAATAACCCCCAGACTCAGTACCTCATCCAGAAATATTCATTAGGCCAGCAGCTATTAAGACAGTATATGCAGCTTTAGCGTAAAGAGGACACTCCCCTATCTACAAAAAGGAGTGGTGCCTAAAAAGCCCCATAATAATAATTGCTGCCTGAAATAATTCAAATGGTGGGAGGGAAAGAAGATAGAGCTTATCTGCTCCCTATGCCATTTTGTTTTCTGCATCAGAACCATTTTCTAGCGAAGTTTGATACAGTGATTCTCATTATAGTATATTGCCAATAGAAAACATCAATTGATTCAGTAACTGATTGCTTACAATTACATTTCTACCTATAGGGACCTCACACTGAAGTTTTAAAAGAAGTAAATAACTTCAACACAAGGAAAAAATATCAAATTTTTCCTTCTGATTTCTTCAAGATACTGGAGGAAAGTACTCATAAAGTAACAATAATAGTGCTCCAGAGCTAGGAGGAAAGAGCTATGCAGATAAATTTTAAGATCATGCATCCAGCAGAAGCTTCCATTTGAAAATAACAAGTGACATGAATAAAATAATGGATAAGGGTGGAATGATTTTTGAGCTGTTTTTGTTAATCTTGAAATATACTTCAACGAGTATTTCATTTCATTCTCCAGGTAAAATTATCTAAAGTTAGTTTTCTAAATAGTCTATAAAACAGATGTCTGACCACAATATCTAGAAAAACCAGAAAGCAGTTAGTGTCTTGCACGAAACTGTGCATGTTTTAGTGATCCAGATTGTTTAGTTAGTGTAAAATAATCTGCAAAGGAAATCTTCAAAATGTGATTGTTTTTTAATACAGTTTGTTTTTATAACAGGCTCCCCCAAACTGGTAAGCTAAATGGGTTGTTCTATTTCTGTTGTTCTTCCCTCACAGAAGAGCAAGACGTGTAGTATTTATTTTCCCCAAGACTACAGTATCCTGCAAAATATAAACAGGGAGATATTACGTACAAATCTTTGTCTGGAAAACCCTCATTGTGAGGTATGTTGCAGAACCTTCACAGAGACCTTGCACAATACAGTAAAGAAGTGGATATTTTAAGGATTTTAATTTCCATTGACTTATTTCTCAGTTTCCTTCATCTTAACCTCCTGGAAAAGGTACTGAGTATTTTCAGCTTATAAGTACATCTACAAATGATACAAAAGGTTCAGACACATTTTAATATCCTTACTTGAAGGAGTACACTTCAAATAATTTTACTGGTTAAGAATTAATAAAGATATACTAAAATTCAAAGAACAATGCAATTATCTGCATTACTTCCCAGCTGAGTTAGACATCTTGCTGTATGTTTATTTTATTAAAATGTTAAAAGTATAGGAAATAAATATTCCAAGGGAAATCACTTTTAAGAACCTGAAATTACAATGACAAAGAAAAATGAAACATATTTGAAATAACTTGAATTAGGGAGGGAAAATGTGATTGATTTACTACAAGAAAAAAAAAACAGTATGCATAAAACTAGGCAATGAAAGTGTTTATGTACTTACAATATACACAAGAGAAATACTTCTATTATGTAGATTAAAGTTTTATTGGAATTTAAAATAGGCTGATGCTATTTGGCTTGACTCTCATTCTAAGAGCAGAATTTCTTGGTCTAGTAAGACTTAAATTATTTTATTGTTCTCTTTAAAGGTAATAAGGCCTTTTATAAAGAATATATATATTTATTATTTATAATACTAGAGTAGATCAGGAAGGAAACAGCATTTAAAAGAACTATGGAACAGTTTAAATAATATTGAACAATAAAAGGAAAAAATATATTTGGCTTTTAACTATACTACTAAAGGTTAGGATATTGCAAAAGAACAACCTGTTTTGAAGCCATGTGGAATACAAGGTAAGGTATTTACTATCTGAACCAAACAGATTGCTATATTTGTCTGGGAGGAATAGGCTATATAAAGAAGGAACACCAAACTCCCTTACAGTAAATGCCCAACCATATGTGCTTTATCAAGCATTTTATTTTGTCACTAAAAGATACTGACAAAAGCAGAAAACCTTCAGGAGTTGTTTTTGACTCCCTTCTCTTCTCTGTTGCCTTAATCCTCCCTAGTTCATTCAATTCCCCCCAGGTCCTCCCTCCCTGTTTCTGAATGCCATAAGTAGAAGGAAAAATGTTCTTCCCCAGATAGCAAGGATGGGTAACAGGTATTATTTGATTGCCCAGAGCTTCTGCTTCTCTGGCAAGACTCTCCCTGCCAATGCTGGCTGAGTTCCTTGGCACAACAACATGTCTCTTAGTGCCAGCATGTTTTAGAAGGCCCAACAGAAAACAGAGTATTCAGGAAGCCTGGCCCATTCCCTACCAGCTTGCCAACCAGCCTAGTAGCCCACAGGGCCAGAGACCTGCATGAGCCCAGCCTAGGGAATATCAAGCCCTAGCAGAAGCAACAGCCAAAGCTCCTGCCTCCCCTTGCTACCTGTTTTCCTTCAAGAGCAGTTCCGAGGGGCTTTTCTGTTAATCGCAGTACTATTCCCCATCAAGGTCAAAATTCACCCAGATGTTGAAATATCATTCCAAAGTGGTACATCCTTCCACCACATTGTCATATCCTCAAGCAGAGGAACCAGTGGGACAGCAGGTAGCATCTTCCTGCTCTCCAAAGGGAGAGGACAGAGAACGGCTCATCTCAGAAAATTCAGTAATGGACTTAAGTTATGGCTGATCTGTTAGTCATCCTGGGTCAACGCATCCGATGAGTATTCGGATTTTTATTGCACATTCTGGAAAATGCCAGTAAGTGTTAATGCTATGTTAAAGTGAGCTTGAAAGACAGTCAAACAAAAAAGCAGGAAGATGAGTTCTGACAGCCCTTCCCCAAACCCTAAAATATTACTGCAATATTTCTTTGGAAAGAGTTATTCTAAAGAAACAGAAGTTCGAGAGAATTTCAGTATGTTAGCATTGAACAAAGGAAAGAGCTCTGAAAGGAGAAAGAACAAGTGGTCATCAGTCCTTTTTCAGTTAGATTAAACACATTTCTTACTCTTGAGGAGTCAAAGCTTGAAATAATGAAGCTTATGATGACCTGACAAAAAGAAAACCTTTAAGTCTCCAAAATCATAATGTAATTATCCCAAACTTCTGTTTTCAAATTATCTACAATGCTATACCATTGATTTTCTTGGAATAGTATACATAATATGTTTCCTAACACTATGTTTAGCACTTCCCTCATCAGCATGTGAAGAATTTATGCAATAAATTCCTTCAATAATGATAAAAGCAATTCTATGCATAATATTCTCATGCTATGAAGAGGGACCTCTGATATGACCCTCCTCTTCTCCTACCACTTCAAAATTTTATATTCTCTTTTATCTCTGTTTTATTTCTCTCTCTGATCAGTGCTTTACCTGTCAGGTACCAGTTTGAGGCTGTAGAAAAGTGTTTTTTTTTTTTTTTTTTTTCGAGTAGCAGGCTGAAAATGACCAAAACCTTACGCAGTGAAGCACACATTTTGACACATGCTAGGATCTGGAGAATGTTTCCCTTGTCAGGTTTACTTGTCAGATATTATCCTTGTCAAATGCATGCTTTCACACAATTAATCCTCTATAGCTCGTAGAAGAATTTAGCCCGTAAAATGTGAATTGATTTCTATTAAAGCAAGGAGGGGAAATATGGAAGGCATCCTCTACTTCTATCTAAGACTTTCTAGCACGCACCTCTTCCCTGATATTTCTGCCACCTATCCCATCAGTTTCAGGAGAAGAAAAAAAACCTCAATTGCCAATTTCATCCATACAATAAAGAAATCTGCATCTATTACGGAAAGCTCAGGAAAGAAGATTTAAGGGTAAAGAAAATGTGTTGGAACTCTTCATTAAGAGAAACAGACTGTCATATCTTGAAGTTGATTTTTAATTTAGTTTTGGGTAACCTTAGATTAGTGACATTTAGCCTTCTTCCTATGACAACTCTTTCACTAATTCAGCCATGACTGACAGTCCTCAGATTCAGTCCAGTCTGCAAGGACATTAGTTTTCACCTTGTTAAACAGTGTTAAACCCTTGCCAGAAGTGCATTAAGCAACACCATTGACACCATGTATGTTTTTGTCTTTTAAGGTCTCCCTGGAGATGAAATATAGTATGCAACTCAAGCTATGCAAACTAAAGTATTTTAGTTGCTTAAAATTTTGTTGCTGTGAGAACAGCAGAAGTACGATTCTTGTTATATTTGAAAGATAGATGACAGAATATGTGACAGTTACATGGGAGTTAATGCTATAACCTAAAATCAGATTTTCATAACCAAAGAATCTTTAAAGAGAACAGAAATTAAAATGACAAATATGATTAGTATTTTCATTAATTTAAATAAGGCAATTTAACAGATGTTACATAGTCTTCCTGAGCTGAATTATCTGAACATGTCAAAACAATCCCTGGCGTTCCAAATACTCTACTTTACAAACACAAAATTAATTTCTATAAGTTACTGCCACCATTCATTTAATTTTGACTGTTTTGATGAGCTATCTTATAAGCAGCCTTATCTCAAAAATTAATAATAGAGGTGGAGATTTTCTGTCTTCCACAAAAATCCCACTCACCTGTATATCACAGATAATCAAACTGAAAACTCTAAGCAATTGTATTCAGTGTAATCTTTAGAACCGGAATTGTTTTTTATGGAGAGTTTATTTTAACAGCGTTCACTCTGTTTCAACCTTGTACCTACATTGGCAGCTTCAGAAGAAACTGTAAATTGCAAGTAAGCTGATTTGTACCTCTCTTGAATAATTTCAGTTCTTGGTACACAGATAGCACATATATATTGTTTTGTGTTTTTAGAAGAGATCTTTAAACACATTGCTATCCTAGCTCGTCAAAAAATACCCATACATTTCTATGGAAAACCAAGCCACCACACAATACAAATACAAACTCCCTCACTCAGGTATCTTCACAAAAACAGAGCAGAAAAAAAAAAAGATGACTAATCAGTTCTTTGACACTGTGACTGGCACTAGGATTAATATTTATTTACATCAGACAGTCCTGCATGGTCTTCAGTCAAAATAAAATAAAAAAAAAAAAGAAAAAAAATACCTTGCTCACTTTTGAGAGGCTACTTATAAGCTTCCTAAGTGATGATATTGTTATCACACATGATAACATATCATGTTTACATTTGGTACAATATAAATAAAAGGTCACCTAAACAGAATTTCTATTGAACATAAACAACTATTGGCATACTCTGCATTCTCTGCTGTCTCAAACATACTCCTAGTAACATGACATCTGACTCAGCCTGATGGGAAAAAAAAAAATGATAGACGTGTTTTCCAGAGTAAAAGCAAAGTAAAGAAATATCGCCAACAGCATTAGCATTCCTACTACTCCCTGTTTTATTAATTTACCTCAGTTCCCTAGTCAAAAATCAGCATGAGTGAAGACTGCAGTATCTCACACAATTTTATGAGAAAAACCCTTCAGAGTATTTGCAATAGATTCTTCAAATACTGCCATAAGACAGTCAGTCAATAACACCCAGGTGTTTTCTGACAGTTAAGTCTTCCTTGTACTTTGCACTTCCCTATGAATGCAAGAAAACAGTACCAAATCAAAAATGACAAGTCATTTTTGCTTTTCATTGCATCCATTTGATTATCTCTCAGCATCATCATGTTTATATACCAAGTATGAGGATTTTTACGTCCCAATTAAGAGAGCCGGTAAAGAATTTGCAACCCAAAGAACCGTGGTCACCTTGACTGGTCTGTGCTTTTCCGGTCCTTGGCTTGCTCAAACATGCCACTCTTGTGCATGCACCTATAGCATTTAAACTGAGGCAGCCAGCACCTCTTTGTTCTCACCCTCCATCTCACATCTGGTTCCTCTATATTATACTATACCATCCATCCCCATGTCTGTTTTAGCAATAGCATAGTGCATGGGGGAGCAGTTTTGCAGAGAAAAACAGTGGTGCTTTGAAACTAATGCCTATGCAGTATATGCATGCTTCATAGTATATATGATTATCTCAAGTCTGAGTCTATGGATTGAATGCCCTCTGGCAGTTGAAATGCATTAGATATGCTTCTGAAATGTATATGACAGGGTATTTCCTCCAAAAAAGAATACATTTTGGTCACTTGGGGTCCATTTCTTGAAATAAATCGAAGCACTATCTTTCAAAGCTCACTCCTTAAATAAATTATACACAAATGAAGATGTACCCACAGCACAAAAGTTAATACACACTTAGTTCCACTTTATGAAAAAACAAGAGCCACTTTAAATCAAATGAGTGTAAAGGCTATTTGAATATTGACTCACTCATACGAGTAATCTCATGAATTCAGGAGACTACACAGAGATCAAATTTATACGCAAGAAAGCATTTTCAGAATCTGGATTGCACAGGATAACTAAGGCTATTATTTTTTTCCCCTTAACTCCTATTTTACTTTCCAAACTCTCTCTTTTCAAATTATACTTCATTCCTTCAGCTGTGTCAAGAGTCTACTTTGCTTAGATGACTTTTATATGGATTCAGATGTTAAAGGGTCAAAAATAACTTATCCTGCAAGTGATCTTGATCTTTAGAGGACTCAGATCTCTGGATGTAACCCTTAACTTCATTCAGTACATTTTCTCTGTATAGCTAATATTTCTAATATGCCTATAGGCATCATTTTTTGATAATTCTTTCCAATTCTTGTTCACCTTTTGAGGGGCATGTTATCTCCAATATATTTCCAAAAAAAAGGAGCAATTACTGCACTTATAATCTTTCTTTAAAAATAAATTTTCAGATAATATTTTGAATAATCCCATTTATCAGTTCTATATCACAGATCTTTCATTACAAAATTTGGTAAAATCCTGTTTCAATGAAGTTTCCCTGGTAATCTTTCTGGACATCCTTTACCTTGAGAACCCTGTGGGAGGGTCCATCTGTTCTTCATTCTGACAACATAGCTCATTAAGAGAAAAGAATCAATATGTATTAGTTCTCCTTGCTCATCCCAACAATACAGAGATATCAGTAAGCAAATAGGATTAATGTCCTAAATAATGGAATTTGAAGACCCAATCTGATCACAGTTAACATAGTGCAGTTTTACCTCATACCAGTGAGAGAAATGCGGAATCTCTTTCTTTTCAATAGAAAAAGAAAGTCTTACGAAGGGATTTTGTTCTTCAAGCTTTTTTTTAAGAAGCAGATAACCAGAAATAGCAGTCTACTTCTGACTGAAAAATATGTGATCCAATATGCAGATAAAAATCAAAACTATGCAATTTGAATATAAGCAGTGAAGCAGCCCATGAGTTTGTCTCATTTTTATTAAAAAAAAAAAAAAAGTGTTTACCAAAATGTTCTTTGATTGTCTTATTTCCAGTCAAGACTTGTCTGCTAATACTATGACTTGCTGAGCAGACAGTTTCAAATGTCAGGCAGAAGTTGATGGTGTGTCACTTGCATTTAAGAAGTAAGGGTATAGTCACTTACCAATGACTAGCCTCGTTCATATTCATTTGATGTTGAGTTAAAAGTAGATCTTCCAGAGAAGTGGAAACAGATACTGCCAGAACAAAAAATTCTCAAAGCGTTACACACAAAGTGCTTCCACAACATTATCTGCATCAAACATGCATTTAAACATTACAGTTTTTGTGTTCACTCCCATCTGTGAGAAGCTAAAGACCAAGCACAGCTAATTTTAATTCCTGGGAGAACATAACCTCATAAATTATTTCTAGGAGACTTTCATTCCAGTTATATTTTATGTCCATCAAGATTTTCAAATTTAAAAGATTTAAATAATCTGTGGACACTGCCAAATTGAGACTAGTTAGTCATGAATATATTACTTAATAGCCATCCCCTCCACACCTACTTTCCTTTTGTTATGCAGATATGTGTCTGTGCTATACTCTATTGAATAGCAACACACATTCCAGAATACTCTGGTGGATCATTAGAGAATATTAAACACAAGAGTAACCAACCTCAGTAAATGAAGTGGCCCAGATTTTCTGGCATATCTCAATTTTGACAAGCACTAAAAGTGGTTCAAGGAGAAAGATGTTGTGTTTCCAGAAATCTTTAGCAGATTAAATTGCTTCAGTTTATTGAATATACATGAAAATTGTCAAAAAGGACAAAAGCACGTCCTGTATGAGGATTAATTTATAAATAAGGAGAAAATTTGTAACCCCGAAAACTTGTCACTAAGGTCACAGGTTAGAATCAGGATAGACATTCACAGATTGTTACTGGTTCTCAGAAGCATAACAGCAAAATTTGCATATACTTGCTCTAATGGGCATGATCACTTTTATTCACATGCTGGGAGGAATGGGCTAACAGCAGAGTCCTACACTTGGATGGAGCAACCTCAGGCAGCTGTTCTGACTTCAGGGTGGGACTACTTGCAGAAAAGTACTGTTTGTCCTGGTGGCTGAGGCATCGTGACATCCTTTGAACAAAGACTGTTAACTGAATACTAGGCTATATAGCAAGATCATAGCTCCAGGTCTAGGGAGGTTATTATTTTCCCCTACGCAGTGTTTGTAAGACCACATCCAAGGCCTATGTTCAGTTTGGATCTCCCTGACATACAAAAGACATGCTGGAAAAAGCCCTGTGCAAAACCACCACAAAGGCCAGGGACTGAAGGCCAGGGACTGAATATGTCCAGTAGAAGGTTTACTCTTCATGCAGAAGGCTGAGGCATGATACAGCAGCTGCCTTTGACTGATTAAAGGTGATCTCTAGAGAAGACAAAGGCAAACTTTTCTCAGTGAAACACAGCACAAAGACAAAATCTAAGGGAGAATGACTTTCTAAAAAGAAAGAAATGTGTTAGACCTGTAGCTCAGAATGAAAATAAAAGTCCTCATGGAAAAATGAAGAAGGCAGTGATGTAACTAAACCTCTTACTGCAGCTTCTAGTGGGCTTGGAGTGGTGTTGAGGCTACCAGAACTCCTCAAAGGATGTAGCCTTGGAGGAATAAATAAATTATAGAGACTGATGACAAACAGGAACAGGAGTGTTGAAGAAGTGAGTTCTGCACACAGATGGAGATGCGGAAGGAAAACACTCACCTAGACTTCACCTTCTGATAGCTTTTTCATACAATTGATATTTGTAGTACACTGAAGAAGTAGAATTATTTGAATCAATGAAGTTTTGCAAAGACACTTTCACAGCAATTCTCCTAAGCAAGTCTCAGACATCCCAAGTTTCCCAGTATTTTCTTTTCCTTGTGTTTCTCATTGTAAGGAGAGGAGCTAATGGCACCTTCTTCCAGATGGGGATTTATGCCTTTCTTCAGGAGCCTTTCATTTAACAGTTGTCTCTGAAGGTGATGACTGTATGATATGACACCAGTTCAAACCCAGAACAGCAAGGAATCCTCATGGCTGTCATTGCTAAAATGAAAGAGAAGAATGATTACTCCCCGAGAGCTGGGAGTGGAAAGTTTCTGTAGTCATACATTTGGTTTTGTTTATTTTTAAGTGCCTGTAATGATTCTCCTCAGTCCTCACAAAATGCATCATCGGGGACAAAGAAAATTAATTTTCAGTGTCAGAAAAACGAATGAAATAGAGACAGCTGTGAGGTTCGTAAGGAAAAAAAGAGGTTGACTCACAAATTTTCTTTTTATGGAAGCTAGTATGCACTGATCCAACAGCCAGAATGAAGGTACCTAGGTGATACAGAGGAATCTGAATTGAGTGGCAAGCTGACTAGATATAGAAGTTCAGAGAAGTTCAACAGCATCATATTTATCACCTGCAGTCAGACAGCAGAGAGCCATTCTCATAACTAAGGGATCTGGTTGAAGAATGGCAGATCAGAGAAAATGGGAAAAGGAGAAAAGGAGGAAAGAAAGGAGACAACAGACATTATCATTTCTGAAGGAAGTGAAACCTTCAACCTAAAGTTGTACAGACCCGATCTTTTAATTCAGTAGGTACCATACTTCCTGTATAAGATTTCAAATCCAGTCTTCTGTATGGAGAACTGTACAACCTATGTCCTGTGCTTGAGAAAACCCAGCTGGATACACATACAACTGTAGAAGTTGTGCCCTTCCATTCAGTCTTCTTATTTCTGTGTTTATGTCATCCTTTGGCCTCCAACAGCCAGTGTATGGTGGATGAAGCATCCACAGACTCTTGAGCTATCCTCATGAAATGCTCTCAGATCATGGAGGTTATCACAGCAATATTGCGGTGAGAAGCACATCCAAAATACTTAGAGATCTCACTGCCTTTTTGGTGTCAGAATAGAGCGACTACTTCCATAAGGACTCCTTCAGATTTTGTAAGTCTATGAAAGAGCTGTATGTCAAAAAAAAAACCATCTTAACTATCTTAATAGAGATGAAAAACTATAGAAATAGAAGCACCGTATTTTGGGGCCAGAGTTCCCTATCCATCTGTCATGATTGTGTAAGTGTCACCACTTTGAATGACATGTCCAGAAGCCAGCATTGTATAGGGTAGAACAACTTTCAGTTCTTCAGAGCTTTTCACATCTCCAAACTCAGCTTATACAACATTCTGCTAATGAGAAGAGATCCCTTTAGAGCTCGCAGAAAGGGCAGCTCATAAAATTAGAGTTTTGAGGTGCTCTCTTGCAAAAAGCCTGCCATACTCATCAGGTCTAAACTTCCCACATAACCTCACCAACCAGAAATCCATGAAATATCATCTCTCTCATTTTCTGTCAGCTCAAAATCAAGCAATAGATAAAAAATGTATTCCGTCGACAAATGTGACTCTTTACGCCAACATTTGTTCATTGTCCTCATAGCTATCTAAATCTGGAGCCTAATGTCTGGGCTAAAAAGTCATCCACGAGTGTGTAACTCATATTTTATACATACAGTATCACGTAACAATCTCACTGAACTTGCTAGAAATCTAAAAAGAAGTCTCTTAGAACATATATACATATATTTATTAACAACAGCAGATTGCTCATTAAGATTGTAAAGATGTTGACAGATTCATATTTATCCAGTTCATGAGCTAGTTTCCTTCTTCATTGCAACTGAAGGTAGCTTTGACTCCACCGAACATTTCTCACAGACTTTATATGAGCATCCTACAAAAATATTTCCGCAGGATTAATGACATGATACTTGATTTCTGCAGACAGAATTGTGTATTAGTAACTCACAAATACCTATAATTAATATTAATTCCAACAATGCAGATAGCATGGTGTATTTTCCAACAATGCCCTAGTTTATAAGCACATTCTAAATTATATGTAATTATACAAGGCTAGTCTTTTAAGGAATGTATTATTAATTTGTTTAGTAATTTGGTCAGCTAGTTATTGGCAATAAAGACCTGCAATAATCTCAAAAGTACATATTATGTAATTAAGTTAGGCTGGCTGGCCACAAGCCTTAAAGAAGAACATTTTATGGGCAATAGTGAGAAAGTTGTTACTAGGGGCAGCAGCAGCAGGACTACCTTCATTGCAGTGGCCTGTACTAAGAGAAAACCTCCACAGTAATTTTCTGACAGTAAGCAAGTTTGTGCCTATTGGTTCTGAGGTCTTATCATCAGTACACCTCACTAATGCCTCAGCCAGCAGAACTGTCGCTTCTTCAGGCATCTGGGATAGAAAGATGTAATAAGTTACTTTTTATGAAAAGGGTGACTTCAGCCTCATAGTTCTTGGAACTGTTTTAACCAGGGTGAGGGGAAATGAAGCTTCAGACTTCAGATAAACTTGGGATTTGTTGAGGAGACAGGCAAACTGTTTGTACAGCCATCTCTCTAAAATATAAATTAGCTAAAAGCGTGTAACCACTACACACATAGCTATGCCCATTTTCTTTTTTTAAAAAAGGGAAAGTTCAAAGTGAAATCTAAAATCAATCTAAAAAAAACTTCTTCAAGTCCCATTCAAAAATACTTTTTTTTTCAATTTAAGCAAACTTGATCTTTCAGTTGCTTAAGAATACAGTTTAAAATAAACCAGAAGTAGACCAAAACAACAGCAAGAGTATTGTCAAGATTTAATGATGGAGGCAATGTAAGAAATCACAAATGAAAGAAGGGAACACACACAGCCAATTGCTGCTAGATTTCACTCAGTCAAGAGTAGCATCCTAAACTGTCCTCATGCACTCATTTGAGAGCTATCCGAAATTATCTAGATTAAAATGGGACAGAGTTGAATTGATAACCATTTGGTATAAGGACAAGTCCTACAAGAAACCACAGGAGAATTCATAGGAGAATGTTACAATTATATCAAGTGATCATCATTTGTTACATCACGATTACATCAAATTATTTTTATTTCAGAGGAAAGCTGCTCAGCCTGCTTTTTAACCTGTGATTAGGTTATAGGTTAGTAATCCACATCTACCGTTTCTTACAACTTGGGAAACACAGGCCAACTATTCCCCTTCCTTCCTCCTTTTCTCTGGGGGCAAAGGGAGGAGAGTGAGAAAGGAGCCAAATGAAGAAACTTGATCCATTTCTGTAAGCAGCAGCTACAAACTAGACTACCACCCGAACCACCCAGCAACAATCCAGTCTTTCTACTGATTTCGTATTTGTTTACTGGAAGGAGGAATGAATCATCCTCCTGAATGTTCATCCTGAATGTTCGTCCTCCTGAACAACAGCACAGAAATCCTTTCAACTTATTTATTCAAAAAGCTTAAAGTTTACATCATTAACCCTTTTTATATGTATATATGTACATATACACACACACAAATGTATGAACTTTAAAATGTTTAAAACTCTAAAATTTGTTTGGAAATACTCACTTGCAAGATTTCTTACGACTGTGACGGCAACTTTCAAATTCTAGTGTAAAAGAAAAACATGCCAAAACTTAGCACATGAAAAGGAAAATCTCAGTAGGATTAGGGAAATAATTGCTTTATTAATATGCGTACAAATATACATACAAAGTAAGTTT
Source organism: Tinamus guttatus (assembly GCF_000705375.1). The sequence continues at coordinate 585,166 of NW_010583430.1, forward strand.
GAAGTAGTCAAGTTTGAATTTAAAGCATCATTTTTTTTTCCTTATTTTTAGTCAGTAATATTTCTCTAGAGATTAAGTTTCCATTTCCTTGTCCCATTCAGTGCAAAGTTTCAGGAATCAATTGTATTAAACATACATATAAGGACTAATTCTTCCATAAATCTCAATCTGAAGCACTGTAGTGGCTGATTAGGTCGATGCTCAACTTTCAATGTTAATTTTTTTTATACCCCAAAACACAATTTTACTAATATTTAAAGAATTTGTCACTCTTAAAGAAAAATGTGATCTGCAATGCCAGTGTTATGGGCAAGTGAAGAGAATTCTGTATTAGTTTTGTGATACTGCATCCTCACCTCCCCTCAAAAGAAAATTCATGAAAAATGATAGCAGTGATAGACTCTCAAAGTGCTTTGGGGTTCTTCACTACACAGCCATTAAAACTGAATTGCCTCGGCTCATAGAAAAATGCACCACTAAAATTTTTTAGGTGCTCTGGAAGTATGGTAGTTATAATGTCATGCAATAGTAGAGGCACAAATGGTTTAGCTTAAGACATTTATAGACACTTTATTGTAAGGTCATAAACGATTTAGGCATAAATTATGAAACGTTGAAAAGGATGTTGTTTCCTCAAGCAAAGTCGGAGGAAGTTGAAGCTGCATTAGAGAAAGTCTTGGACTTCTTATAATAAAGAAGACATGACTGATTCTCATCACCCACCAGAGAATTCTGTGAAGATCTCTAAGGAAAGGCTTAAAGAGAGGGACAAATGCTTACCTGTGAGTGATGTTAAAAACATGGTAAGGATACATGTTAAGAATCTGAAAGATGAACTGCAAGGTGGCTGAGAA
>NW_010583430.1:591005-613665 GCF_000705375.1 Tinamus guttatus
AGGGTTGGTTGGTTTGAAGTAATATTACAATGAAAATCTGATTAGTTCAGGGCTATAAATCAGTAACTAAAATCTGAAAATTAATATTATTCTTTACAGCTCCAACGTTTTATGAAATACTCAATTTCAGGAAGGTTTTGCTTTATTGCTAATGTGGATGTACTAAAACAGATTAGATGTTTTCAGAGGGGATGCCTTTTTTCATTAAGAGAGAAAAAAAAAGTATAGTTTGGATAGCACAAGTCATCTTGCTTTTTCTCTTCCCAGATTCAGGAAGTTTCCATCCCAAAAAATCTGATTTCTTTCCCACTGAATCAAAAAAAAAAAAAACATACACACAAGACCAGTATATCAACATTTTTAGTTTCTTTCACAATGGCTGAATATAGTATTGTATGAAGATTACCTAGAGTCAACAGGCTGAGATGTGTGTATATAAATATACATACACATATATACATACACGCATATAATACATATACGTGTGTGTGTGTGTGTGTATACATGTATATAAACTATAGCTCCCCCCATTGGTATACACAACTTTTCCCAATCCTTCAACCACACTTCATAATAATAATAACAATAGCAACAACAATATACTACTCAGTAAGGCAAAATGGCTCTCTACATCCAAGTAACGAAAAGTGAGTGAAGAGAGTTAGGCTAAGCTTGAAAAGATTATCCAATAGAAAAGAAGATTCCGCATATCAAGCAACAGCCGATCTGGGAAAGCTTTAGTTTGTTTTGGAAACAGTTTCAGTTAATGAGGACACTTTAAGTTTGCTGATAATGACTGGTAGTGTTTAAGAGGAGGTAGATTGGATAGATCCGTATTATAACAGAAAACTATAACATTATTTCTGTTTATGAGAAGAGGACAGTGAATTTTTTTTGATCATACTGTAAGTGTAATATATCCCTAAAGCATATTACGCTTTAGCCTTGGGAAAGAAAAAAAAAATTGATTCAATGCACTACTCTGAGTTCATGAATATCTTAATGTAAAATTAGAATTAACTGTTAAACAACCTTAATACAATTAGTAGAAGGTTAATAACTCTTTTTCATCAGTGCTTCTAAATCTAATTGTAAAATAAAAGTCTTATTAAGCATACCCAGCAGTAAACTGATAATGCCAGCTAAATGTTTTGCAGCTGTCTGTAACTGGAAACATAAATTTTTAATAGTCGGTTTCTTCAGTATTTAAAGACTATATTGTTATCAACATATTTTTCATAAAGAAAGTCATGCACCTCTGTCAGTTATATTTATTACACTGAGGAACATTTTAATATAATAATGCAGATGTCTTCATTCCATAAACCCCAATGGTACTTAAAGCTAGGATTTTATGACTTGTGCCTGGGGCCAAACAAAGCTATAAACCTGCTAAATTCTAATTTAGATACTACTGGTGGGGTTTGCATTTGTGTTATAAATTATAATACAATGTAATCAAATATGTGCAGAAGTGGTAGCCATGGAAACAGCATTTTTCATTCACAAAATTTAAGAGAAATGAAGAAACTGATATATGAATAATCATTTTTGCTCTGAACTAATACATTTCCTTCAAGAAGTATATACATTGTTATTCCAGCAAATCTACTGTATGACTTTAAATACTTTTGGACATGAAATCCCAGTCAAAGCTACTCATACTACTTTTTGTTGTTGTCTAAACAGGACAGGTGGTATACGAACCCTCAGTCTTATCAGCTTTGTGTTCCAGCTGGAGTAATATTGACCAGTTGCTGTAATGATATATCAAGACATTAACTACATCACCACTGATGTCTGTCATGATATTGCTTTGTTCAAAGCAAAAGCCCATATAGAACTCAAAGTCTAGCTAATAGAGAATTACAAAGGCAGAAAACTCTCCAGTGCATCATGCTACTTGAAGCTATAAAGCTTTAACCATAAACAATGGCATACCCAGAGTATTCCATTAAAGCACACAAAGTTTTTCATCCAACAATATTTTATATTTTTCTGGAGAGTTAAGTTTAAAGTGTGTAGCATTTGGTAATGCTCATGAGTAAAAAATTTATAGCTTGCTTTACTAATGCTGTGTTGCTAAGTCTATTTAAAAAGCAGTTTAAGTCATGTCTCATTTTAATACACTCTGAAACAACCTTATTATTTACTGTTTATGATGCCAAAGCATCAGGGGAGAGGTCACAACCAGGCAAGGCTTTTCTGCATTCAGTACCATACAGACACATCATAAATGGCAGTCTGAGACACACTAGGTTCTCTAAAATAACACAAAAATACTTGCCTGTAAAACAGCAACTGGTTGTTATTCATATGCCCTCGAGGGCCAAACAGCTTGATAAACTCTCCTATTCATGTTTCCAGACTCTAAAAGAGTAGTAGAAACTACTTTTGTTTATTAGGGAAGGGGAAGGAAGGTATGCTCTGACCAGGCTGTCTACAGTGACTGGAAAGGATGAGGAACTGGAAAAAAAAAAAAAAAAAAAAAAACTTAAATGGGACAATTACTCTCCAGAGTCTACTCCAAAATAAAGTTTTAATGCAAGAATAGGCAAGCTTCAGAAGAGAGGTGAAGATAAATAAAAGTAAGCACTCAATCTTTGTTCCTGAAGGCAAGAGTAGGTGTCTCCAAGTGAAGGGCCACCCTTGCAGGTGTTCTCAGAGCAGGTGAACAAGTACTATACATATAGTTCCTTTCCAAATCAGAAGTTATTCATTGATGTGCTCTAATTTAAGTCTCACTTGAACTCTAAAAAGCAGTATTTTGAAAGTATTTTGAAACAGTATGCAGCCAAAGAGAAACTATTTTCGAACACCAAAAATCTTGTACTTGAGTCAAAAGTTAGCAGTTGTTGCGTTGGAGGCATTAAGACCAAAAAGCATAAAACACAGTATGTTCCACCTGCTAGACAGAGGTTGTGCCAACTGGCTAAATGGCTAAAATGTACAGTAATTCTGTGCACAAAACAAGCACTTAAAGTTACAGAACAAAAAGTAAGTCCCAAAACCTACAAGTGTGATTGTGAACTGTTTATCTTTGCCAGTTCTCCACATCAGGTTCCCTGAAGTCCATACAGCACAGCAGGGTTAGAGTAAGCAATAGTGTTACTTTCTTTAAAGTGTATAAAAAGCAATAACACCTTGAATTCGGAAAAGAGGTCTCTTTTTTTCCAAGGAGTTTGTTACAGAGTGCTCACAGTACGTAGCTAGCCTCTCTGGTGAGGAAAACACCTCATCATAAAATTATGTCCCTTATGACTTCACCACTCCTCTGAAAATACTCTGGTAGGCTCTAAGAAGACGATATTGAAGTGCTTCATTCTGCATTTCTCCAGTGGGCTACAATAACCATTGCAATAGAAGAAATACAAGGCATCCTCGGTAGGTGACCTCTGTTGAGTCAAAGAATTCGTCAATGGTCATCTGTATGTCAGGAAAAGTGCAAAGTGATTCTCCTGTGCCAAGACCGGGCTAAAAAAAAAAAAAAAGTGCAGTTGCAAAAAACGTTACAACACTACTCTGGGCAAGAAGAGAAAATTTGGACAAGGAGGGAGGTTTATGATATTTGCATGATCACCTGAAACTTGACCAACCTCTCTGCTCAAGTCTTCCATCTCATGGAAGAATATTCTCCTCTGCCATTCTTCTTTAAATGATGAAGCGTTGACACTACCGAGCCCACACCCACCATGCTCCCAAGGCTCCCAAGATATTAAAATTCTATTAGAGGACTGTTGCCAGCAGTTGAGGGAGGTGATCCTCCCCCTCTACTCAGCTCAGGTGGGGACACGACTGGAGTGTTTTGTGCGGTTCTTGGCTCCCCAGTACAAGAGGGGCGTGGAATTTCTAGAGAGGGTCCAATGTAGAGTGAAGAAGATGAACATCTCTCTTACGAGGAAAGACTAAGTGATCTGGGCCTGTTTAGCCTGGAGAAGAGAAGACTGAGAGGGGATCTTATCAACATGTACAAATATCTGAGAATGTAAAGAGGATGGGGCCAAACTCTTCTTTGTGGTGGCCAGTAACAGGACAAGGGGTAATGGGTATAAATTGAAATACAGGAAGTTCCATCTCCATATGAGAAAGAACTTCTTTCCCGTGAGGGTGACAGAACACTGGAATAGGCTACCCAAAGAGATTATGGAGTCTCCTACTTTGGAGTTCTTCAAAATCCATCTGGATGTGACCCTGTGCAACATGCTTTCGGTGTCCCTGCTTGAGCAGGGAGGTTGGACTAGATCTCTAGAGATCCCTTCCAACCTCAGCCATTCTGTGAATCTGTGATTCTACAGTGTCCTCTTGAGCCCTGATCCCTGCTATTAGCCAGATCAAGTACAGTTCTGGAACAAGCCTCTTCTAGCTCACATCTCCTGTTTACTTTTACAGAGAAGCAAGATTGAGGGAATTCAAACATGGATCCTCTGGATTTTTTGTTTGTTGTTGTTGCATGATTGTTTGTTTACCTCAATATAGAGCTGGGGTTCATCTAAGCAATACTACTATACTCAACATTCAGCAGTGCAGTTATCAAGTCCAGAGTTTTGGTCATTTAAGTTATTTCTTTTTAAGCTTTATTTTTTCCTTCAAACATATGGAAGGGTGATAGGAGAAGAGTGTAGCACAGCAGGATGTTAGAGGTGTTCTAATAAAATATGATAAAATAGAAAGTAAAAATTCAGCTTTCAGTGATTCCCCTCTCATATATAAGGCCCAGCAGCTACCAAATTACCCTGGATTTTGATGCCAAGCCAGAATGGTTTCTTATGTTAACAATGATGACAAGAGTGCTTACAGACCATCTTGATTATAATGAGCAACGAACAATAGTGACAGAATAAATCTCTTACACATCTCTCTCTTGCCTCCATCAAGACTGTGTATGAAGACATCAGGGATTACTTTCAGAATTGGAATTAATTAGACTTGAACTACCAGTTTACTTCTTAGCTAGAAATTCACTCAGCTGCATGCAAGCATTTTTCCTGAACATATACTATTTTGACACATCGTCTCACCAAGACATTTCTTAGAGTAGGGCAGAGACTCTACTTATGTAAAAATGCCTTCATATTTACTAAGTTTTTAATGAAAAAAATAATATATGTAGTTTTAAATCTAATATAGGCAGACTGAATCATAACTCAAAGAGATAAGTCTATGCCCTAAAGGAGGCAAAATAGCTTAGAGAATTAACTTTCACTCACCAGCATATGAAGACAGTTTTAAATAACACACCTCTCCAAGAAGTTAATAGGGTTTTGAAAAATTTAGGAAGCTATTTTAGCATTAAAGGAAAATAATATAAACAAAAAAGTCTTGAAGACAAGAACAATAATAAAGATGATTGAGGAGAATGACATGTTTATTCATTTTTAATCATTTTTAACCACTCTTGACTCTTCTAGTTGTATGTAAATTAAAACGGAAAGAACAAATTAATTCACCTTTCTTAGATTTCAATTATCCAAACAGTAAACTGATCAATAAAAGAAGTGCTTACTTAAAAGTCCATTGTTACAAATATCACAATTCTTAATCACTACTACTAACTGTAGCATACAAAACAATTTGGTAGAAAAGGCCATGAAATAAGACCATTTTAGTCATATTTTTCTAAAGCAGCTCTCACTCACATCTTTCATGTCATTCTTCCTTGCCTGTCTGATTATAAGGGAATCATTTATATGGATTTACCACCTTTATGACATTTTATTTCTGATTCATTGTTTAACTGTTCACAGTGGCAGACCAACTCTCCGAGCATGGCCTTATGTCATCAATGGCCACATCTTCATGATAGGATTCTATCTCCTACCATTAATGCATATTGTCATCTTTGATATTGAGTTTGCACATTTAATAAAAAATACTGAATTTTTTGTAACAAAAACAGGCATTTTGTACTCTAATGACCATGTATGTTCCTCAAGGCATATAGGCCTTTTAGATATGCAGAATATATCAATCATGTGTAAAAAGCAGAACTACTGACAACGTCTTTTTGCTATACACCCCTTTGAATTTGATTGCAGTACATTTTGATCATCTGCTGAAACACAGACAATGAGGAGGAAAATACCACTGTAAGCAGACTGAAGGACATAGTGAAATATAACAAAGTTAGAATCTGATTCATATTGCCAGGTATTTTTACAGTTAATATATTTTCATAATTTCAGACTATTATTGATATATAAAAGCATCTATATGAAAACCTATATTTTTCTTTGAACAATGGATGTTAAATATCTTCTGTCCTTCTCATATGTGGCATTATCCTTATGTTCACTGTCCTCTAGCTATTCCTAGGTTTTCCTGTCAATAAAATGACTTAGCTGCATTCAGAGTTGCATCTGATTATGAGCTGACATTCATTCAGATTAGGATCTTGTCATGGAAGAAAGAGATCACCAATCTCATCACAGAAATTCAAAATGGCATATTATGAGCTACCTCTTCCTTTATAATATAGTTTGTCCTGGTGTTTTCATATTCAGGTAAAATGCTGGGTATTTCACTCAGGCTTCATAGAGAGAGGATGCACAATTTATTAAGCTAAAATGTTCAGATTCGGCTATCTAAGGGTCAATTTAGAAAACTATACTTTAAATTCAAGGATATTAATAATGCCTTTTATATTTGCCTCTGACTTTTGCCAACTTACCAAGGAAAGTGAGGGAATAAAAAAATACCAACGGGACAGTATCTGTGTCCCTACTCTTTTTTTATTTTATTTTGGCTCAAAGGCATGCAAAATTAAAGAAGTTCAGAACAATGCAAATACACAGCAGAACTGTCTAAGAATCACCATTGTGAGCTTTGAGAACTTTGCGAGCTTTTCATTCTTACCTGCTTTATGAAATGTACTTCATTTTTAAGAAACAGTGTTTAAAATTTACAGAAATCTGTCAATCGGAAAGCACAACATGCTCCTTCACTATGTTAATTATTGTTTTTGAAACTTCTGAAGGCATTACCAATTTCTTTTGCAAGATTTTCTTCCCTGTGAAACAGAACGGACAAGTCTTTTTCTTTCATAGCCTAGGAAGAACTAAGCTACATCTCTCTTTTCTCAGGCAGAGTTGAATTTCCAGATATAAATAAGCATAAAGTTACAACAACAGAAATAGTTCCCTGTTACAAAACATGATCCATTGACTACTTCCTTTATATCTGTCTCCCCACAACTCTCTTTCAAGACCTACCAAAGAGTTTCGCTCCTGAAACTTACTTCTAAAGAGGTTTTGTAAGACCCCTTAGATACACACCAGCTGCCTGCCGTGACAAGCAGGGATGATTGACACAGAGCTCCTCAAGACCAGTACTTAGGTTCCCTTAGATCTTAAGCTAAACATGTGTATAGTTTAGAGTCTGATACAAAAAATCCACCGTGACAGCAAAACCAAAAAGTCTGTAGCATTAAGTACTATCTATCTAAACTTGAGGCCTTTTGATTTAAGTGAGTTATGTCACAAAAAATTCAAAGAGAATTGATTTGTGTGTTTTCTTTTCTCTTCATTAGCAGAGGGTAGTAGAGTAGAGAGACTGCAATCCTCCTTTTCATCACTGGTTTAAAATTTCACCAGAAAATACATGCTTCTTATGGATATTACATACATTGTGCAAAATATATGAACTAGGTTCAGGAACAACTCACACCACTACCATCAATCAGCATATCAGGCATGAGAATTAGGTTTGATGAGACAGATTAAAGTTTCGTGAAGACAGACTCTTTTTTTTTTTCCTGAAAAGCCATTTAGCAGCAAGAGATACCCCCCAAAAAGTCACCTATTGCTGATACTAGTTTAAAATGAACCATTGCAGATAGATGCAATTCATTCATTTAAGATGTTTTAGCAACGAAAATATCGAGATTAAGCACTCTATTTTTCACCTGTCCTAGAGTTGTACTGTATTAGCTAGATAACAGACTTCAGCAGCCCACACAACTACTAGTTCCACATCACCTGTCTTGATTTACCTCAGGGAAAGATGCAGGGTAAAAGAGTTTCTGCCAAGATTTGAGCTACCACTCTACCCTCCAGTTATCCCTGACCAGCTCAGCAAGTAATATCATCATATGATACCATCATGGTCAGATGCAGCTCCTTTAAGCAACGGATATATCATAGGATTTGGTTACAGTGGTTCTGGCATTTGAATTATAAAACTGCACTGACTGAGTAGCCTGAGAGTGGTTAAGGGTAAAAACATCATACTGGAATAAGATCTTGCCCTTCTGAATATATAAAACCAAGCATCAGGAAAGAAAGGTTTTTGACCTTTCATTATTGTTACTTAGGAATATAACTCAGTTCAGAATAGCCACGGATGTGTGAGGGTTGTTAGCTCAATAATTCACATCAATCTTTGGCACAACAAGAAGACTGGATGTGTCCAGAGAAGACTGGGGCCATATTAAAAGAAAAAAATATATCTTTTGACATAATTCTCCATTTCCCTCAAACTCACATTTAATTCAGAGATTTTTCTTTTTGTTCCATTTTGCCAGAAGCTGTAGTCATATGCCAGGAGACATTCAAGAAATGGAATAAGATGATGTCTCAAGATTTGCTACACAAAGAATACAATTCTGTACCTATGTGGGAAAAGAGGATCACTTTCTCAGCAGCTCTGTTATACCTATATCCTTCTTGGGGCGGTTCAGTAGTATATTGCTTTTTACGTATTCCCAGTACAGCATTGCAAAAGTTGCTTTATCTCAAGAGTGATTCTGAAGTCATTAGAACAGGAGGCAAAAGCGGCATATTTATGAAAGCACTACTTATACATTAAAATATATATATTCCCAAAGACTCCATTTCCATACTCCAAAGACTTGCATGGCATTTTTAGGAGATGGGAAAAATTTGCTTGGGAAAATTAAAAGATTTCAAAACAAGAACAAAAAGAAATAAATACTGAAATTATCTACTTGACAAGTGTATTTTGACAAAGCATCCTTTGGCTGGTTTGCAGTTACAGTTTTCTGATCAGTTTTTAAGTTCTTCAGGTTGGGACCTTGTCTTTGTATATGTTTATAAGGCATCTACTGCACACAGTAATACATAAATAACAAATACTGAATCACAATTAATAACCATCATGTCTCCTGAAAATCCACAGGGTAGTTTTGCTGCTAAGTTTCTGTTGACATCAGTAGCATTAACTTGCTCAGATTCTTCTCTTGAGAAGGGACTTTGGTAGAATCACTCTGGCCAGATGTCTTCTGAAGGAATGGAGTTGCCGTAAGGATCAGATGCTCAGGGGATGCTACAGAGGATCTGTAACTCTACTGTAGTATCAATGCCTCAAAAGATCTCAGATCATCCATGGGTTAAGAGGGCCAGGCTCTTGCCAAAAGGTAAATCTTACCCCCTCACTGCATGACACAGTAAAAATTAAAGAGCTTAAAGAGCATTGGGTTTTGCTTCTCACAGAGCATTAGTCTACGTTAGCAGTAGGCAGCTGACCTATGTACTGGCAGATCTGAAATCACTGCTAATATTGAAGAGAACAAGAATTTTATTCTAGTCAATGGAAAATATGGAAAATATTTTAACTACTTTTTTTTTCCATTTTACATATAAGAGGCTGTTCAAAGGCTGTTTTTTAATTTTAAAAGACTTATATTACCTCTCAGGTTCAGACAGTGACAGCTCCTGTCTAAGAAAGAAATCAGAATATTCTTTGCAAGAGGAATTCTGTCTCCCAAGTTTTTGTGATTTGTACAGTTCTTTACAAAATATGAGTATAAAGTGGATATCAAATTCTATTGCACTCAATATTTTGACACATCTTCCAATAAAGTAAGATCAAGCTCCTTCCATTAATTTAGTCATGAGATTGCAGAGGTAATTAATTATTTTCAGAGAGATGAACAGTGAATCTTGCACATAGTCAAAGTAGTCAAGGAATGTAGTTAAGGGTAATTTTTTTCCTTCTCTCACTCTCTACTGCTTTGGATAAGTGACTGCTTATAAGTGGTAAACTACCCCTATTTACCCATGTGAGACTGCAAAGATGTTTCTGAGAAAATCAGGACAAATTCTAAGCAGGCGTAAGCCAGTTTAAAAAAAATGCTGAGTCCTTGTTGTGCAGTCTGCCAATGCTGTAAGTCCACAAGGCTGGAAAGAGCTTCCCAAAGTTGCTGTGTTAAGACTGGAGGTTGTATTCCTGAGACCTTGTACTCTAGAGAGGCATCATTGGTAGACCCAGGAGTCTGGAGGATCTCAGAGATTTCTAGGGATTTCAGCGCTTCTGAAACAGAAGTGGAACCCCATATCCAAATTAGGTTCAAAAAGTTCACAACATATGTTTCAGTTACTGTCAAACACACTTTTTCTAAAACACATAGTGTTTAAAAAATAACATTAAAAATATGTACTTTTCCTTAAAAAATATTTTTATTCCAAGTACACTTGTTTCAGATCTTATAATTTTCTATTAAATAGAAATTCTGAATAATAAGTCACTGTAATTTCAATACTCTTTTATTATTGTAAATAAACATATTCTAGTTTTTATGCCAAAAGAGTTCACATATATCTGACCCTTCCAGATTGCGGAGAAAAGAATTCCACTCTATCAATATACAAAAACATTCTCTTTTTTTTTTGTGTGTGTGTGTGTGCGTTTTGGGCTTTTCTTGTATATGGCAGCTTTTCCTCACCAGAAAGGATTAAATTGCAGCTCTCTGATATATACATCACTATTAATAGAAAATACCATATTCCTCATTCTCTGAGGCTGTGCTTAAAGAGAAGAAAGGTCTAGGTGCTTTCTCCATAACTTCCAGGAATTGTCATCAGTGCAGGTGCTAGCATCAAGGCAGCCGAGAATACCTGGCTGATCACAGATTGGGTACTATTTCTTGAAGTATATGATCTGGAATGTATTACCAGCATTAATTCATGTGTAGTTGTAAAATTTGTGCTGAATGTGTTTTCCAAACAGATAAACTATGATATATCACAAGCACACGTTTTAATCACAATAAACCATTCCTTATTTTCTACACAAGTTTAGGAAAACTTTAACCCAAGGGAGGCCTTCATTGCCTCTCATACTGCTAATGATATAGGAAATTATTGCTGCTTACTTATACTCTGGAGTATAAAGTATCACTTGTGGAGTATACTCTAAAGTATAGATTAGAATCAGCTAAAGCCTTTACTTAAGATAAATAATCTTTATAGAAATTTCTGCCAAACTATTTTCTGAAAAATGATCCAACTTGTAAAAAGACTTCATTTGAGCACTTACACTTCTATTTTAGACCTTGTAAGGTATCACAACTTCCTAAATTGTATTTAATTTAGCTTGTATTTAATTTTAATGCTCTTCTCATAATTTAAGGAATGGATCATGAAGCCACAAGAACTCAGTAATGGAGTCCTCTGTGGTATCATATAAAGAGAAGTTCATTTTAATGTGCAAATATTGTTTTGGTTCTGATAAAGTTTAATGAATGTGAAATGTAAATGTAAAACACTTTCACCTCATGCATTCAAAACTTCCAACATAAAACCTCTAGGTAGCAACAGAGATTTATAGAGAACAACTGTAGTAGATTGCCAGATATAGTAATGGAACTATTACCATGAGGGCTTTATATTTATGTGTTTTACTCAACTTTAGCTTGTACATGCTCTGGAGCAAACTATATGATTGTATTTGTGCTATTGGATCTATTTTTCTACACTTTGTGAACCAATAAAAATAAATCTCTCCACTGTTCCAGTTTGTCAAGCAAACTAAAGGCCCTATTTAAAGATAAGAACACCCTGAAAAGCTTTTTGCACCTAAATCCAACACGTCTTTTCAAATGCTAATCTGCATGTTAGACAAGCAACTGTTTTAATCCCAGCACTGCCATCTACTGAAAAGATCCTTATAATATGTCTTTCTGGAAGACATGCTTTACTTCAAAGACAAATTATTGTGTTAGTAACTTGATTACTGGATAAATGGAGTTCCTAACCAGATAAAACTCTACAAACTCTGCTTTACAGTCTGACATGATGATCAAGTGACTTTAAAATTTATATAAATCCATTTATAGGAATGGTGAAGCTTCAGCAGTAGTGAATAAATGTGTACCAACTAGCTGTGCGCAGCCATCCTTAACTTTGATCTAAGGCAAGTAAAGGCTAGCTGAAATAAATGAGAAAGGAATCAATTACCATTTAAATTTGTAAGCCTAGATATTAATCAATTAATTATTTAAACAAAGCACCTGAAATTAGTAAATCTACGTTTCCAAGCTGTAGAAGAATCCACATAAATCAAAGAGCAAAAATACTATAGTAACTGACATAAAATCGCTTTTCCCTGGATAAGAAAATCTAAATAATAACTGTAAGCAAAAATTATGATTACCTATGGATGAAGTTTGTGTGAAATACCTGGCAATTTCACATGAGTTGAATGCATTTGAATGAATGAATAACTCTTTATGGCTTGTTCATGTACTGAAACAGCTCTTGTCTGAAACAACCTGAAACACCGTTGACAGAAAACTGATTTGGCCACAGCCTATTGATTGCATTTTTCTTTGAGGTTTACTGCACCAGGCCATTTGGTTATTCCTGGCACTTCTGAAGTTTCCAGCTGGGGAATCAAGCTCTAATTTCTGGAGACAAAAAAAAAAAATACAGTAAGTATTTACTGTCACAACCAAGAGCTAGTGCTAAAGAAAACTAGGAAAGCAATTTCATGTTTCTTTTGTGCAAGCTGAAACAACCATTACACAAAACACAGATGTAAAATATTTGGCATTTGACCTTAGCGCAGCTAAAGGGCCTGGTGCTGCTGGCCACCAGGTCCCATCCCCCTGCCCCAAAACCCAGGAGAGCCGGGGCAGCCGCAGCCCCAGTGAGCACTGGACACTTCAAGAAGGTCGAGGATGCCGGGACCAGCAGGGCTGGAGAGGCCTGGGGACTGACAGCATGTTATGACTGCTCCTGGAAAGCTTTTTCTTCCTTTGGAAGTGTTTATCTGTGTCAGTCTGATCAGCCGATTCACAGACTACCACTGTGCATGATAAATTTTTTAAAAGGATGATAAAAAAAAGAAAGCTGTGAAAGTGTATTTCAAATGTGTGTTTTTAAATCCTCCCAAAAATGAAAAGTGATTTTTTTTCCGGTTTTTTGACATCAAAAGATTTTCAGCTAGCCAGGGCATTCACTTCAAATGACCAGGTCTTGGTAAAGAGCAGAACAGGAGGATGAACCTACAGGAGCAGCAGGATGCTCACAAGGAGCATGCAAGAGGTCTGAGGGTGATATAAGTGCAGAGAGGCTGATGAGTAGGCTCAAAATTATCCTGATGGAACCTGTTGACTGGTCTGAAAAAAAGAAGTTGGTATTGCAAAGCAGAAAACTCTTCACTTCCCAATAGCATTGACAGGAGGTGAATACCAACAGTGTCTGTGCTTCCATCAACTGGTAGAGTTGATGTGTCATCTGTAGACAACAAGAGGAAATAGCATAAAAGAGGAAAACGTTTTTCTTTTTTTTTTTAAAAAAAAAAAAGAGTATGAAGACTCATCAGAAGAGATGGTATAAAGAAAAGAAAAATAAGAAACTGCTCAGAATACTGTTCAGTCCATGCACTTTGGAGACAAACACAAAATTCTAAATCTTTTACCTATTTTTCTGAATTGATTTCTTCCTGTATTGAAAACCATTTGTAAAAGTTATCTCCCTTCCTCTGCTGTGTTCCTCCACTACCACATCAAACTACTTAGCATTCCTATGATACTTGTTGCTACTTGGATCTTTATAGCCAAGTTGAAGAGCTATGGGCTGGGTACAAAAAGGACTGAGAACTGTTTGGACTCATAGGAGCAGTGGACTGCAGTTCAAAGTCCGTCCACCTCAAGACAGTAAGACTCCCCAGAGACTTCACGTTTTTTTCAGCAGATCGTTATATCTATAATATTGAATGGTTAAACATAGCTGGAACTTCTTTTCAAGTCCAGATTCCATCACCTGAGCACTCTTGAGATACTGAACTTGAGCTTTGCCAAGACATTTAAATGTTTCTCAAGATCTCTTTCGTTGCACCTAGTGGGCTTGGCCATGAGCAAAGAAGAGAGCAGTACAGCCTATATACAGCAGCTTGACTCTTTCCAAGTATGATGCAGGCATATTAAGTCTTATTTACCATAAATCTAACAATAAGTAATGTGACAGGAAATTCTGCTGCTTATTACCTTGCGTGATAAAGTATGCTTTCAAATCTGCGTTTAATCATATAGTTCAGACATAACCTATGAATATCTGAAAAACAGTAGTGCACAGATAAAAAGCATAGCAAGCTAGGGAGGCTGTGGACATGGAGAAAAATAGCACAGCTCTTTTTACACACAGTAAAATTTGATCTTATTAGATAGTGTATGTGAGTTCCTTATTTATTTATTTATTTATTTATTCTTCAGGAGCTAAACAACTTCTTGACTGAAAGGAAGGGATAAACATGAACCAAAATGTTTTTCTCACTTTTTATAACATGCCCAGTGGTCTGAAAAGTGTTAGCTACAGCCTGATGTCTGACTCCGGTAGCTCTGTAAATATAATTTTGTAAAGTCTATGCTCAGGGGTGGCTTGGATATTTGCAATGTAGTGCAGCATTACATGCATGAGTGGAAAACACCGTGTGACGTATCTGTACTGAGGCACTGTTGTTTAGGAACAGTTTGTTACAATCACTAACTGAATACACACAATCTCATTTTTGTTGCTTACACCTTCCCATTTTATTGTGCTAATTGCATCAAAGTTAAATCTCTGGTAAGGAGTTTTAAGCACAAATATTTGTCATTTTATGATTTACATATGAATGTGCATATGTGTAGCCATATGCTTTGGAGCTTGGTATGTGTACAAAGAACAGTCAGTGAATACGGTATGAGGATTTCTTCCCTCTGCTCTGATTCCTGCAAGCTGTTCTCTCTTTCTCACAAGTGGTTCATGTTAAAAGATCACCCAGGTACTTGAAAATCTGGCTTTGTCACTGTTGTCCAAACCACTATTAGGCAAGAGTCCAAGAAGACAGTAAGACAGGAGAGGGACGTTCCTGGTGTCTTTGCATAGAGTATTTTAAAGGGATTTAGGAAAAGATGGGGGAAGAAGTCATCCTTGTACAGGATTTCTACAAACTGTAGAAATCACTGATTCATATACACAGAACAATTTCTCTCCCCCTCTCAAAAAAAAAAAATCATCTAAGTATATTCCTGTTAATTGAGAATTCTGGGTACAGAACTGCAGGTCTGAGCATCTGTCTCATCCAGCCAGCATTTTGAATGAACAAGATTTCACATGGTTATGAACAAGAGGCTGAATTTTTTTTGAAAAGGATTATTTTAAAAAAATGCTATTCTTAAAAAAAAAAAATAATCAAAGCTAGGAGTTTTTCAAAGGGGCATGAAATAGAAAGAGAGGTCAGAGGAGGAGAGATTAAAATATTTTAGAGAGTCGAGTGCAGTAGAAACCTCCTCTGCTCTAGTGGGTAGCTTTAGCATAGTCTATGCAATTCAAGAAAAATATAGAAATCACTCAAAAGAAAAGCATTTGGAAAGACAAAAATAACAACCAAAAAAAAAGATTTTTTTTAATATTCACATGAAGTAATTAAGTAATTAGGGAAGATCAGCTTTACTATACAGTCAGAATTATAGGTCAGTTATTTTTGCAGAGAGATTATGATGTCTAATGAGAACAGAGTTGTTTCTGGAAGAGTGAGGATAGAGGAGAAACCAGCTGCTAAACAGTCTAGTTAAGGACATTTAGACTTCATCCTAAGTAGCTCCTAGTCATATGGTTATGAGATGGGCTGAGAAAATTCTACTGTTAATGATGATAAATAATTTAGTATATCAGGAAAAAATATTTCCAAAACCGTTTTGTGTGTATCTTCTCTGACACGTAAGTCTATAGCAGCAATCATGAGTTGTGTGCTAGGATCTCTCTCCTTTCTCCCCTGAAGTCCCAGAAGAATTCCATATTCTTACTTCTGACACTGTGACAATATAATGCATCACTATGCTCACACATCGCCAAATTAACTCAGCATATTAATATTACTGTTCAAAACAGTAGGTATAAAGAACATATTTTCCCTATTATAATATGCACCACAGGTACTCAACCAGTATACCTCCAGTCTATGGTATATCCCTGTCTGGTGTTTTGACGACATTCTCGCAATGCGTTACACAGCACTATAGGGTCACTTGTTATAAATGTTTATAACAGAACTTGAGACAATGAAAGCTTTCAATTAATAATTGTTCTTCATTTTAAATATTACCTAAACTGTGGCAGCTTCCAACAGTTACATGTATGTTGTCATTTGCTATCAGTGTGTATACTTTTGGATAGGAAATGCTTTGGAGAAAAGAAGTCTAAACTGCATGAGAACAAGATGGCTCTCTGTCTAGCTAAAAAATGTGTTTTTATGTGCATGTGTATGTACATATAGATACACATATGCACACATACATGTATATACACATGAACAGACAGGAAAAACATTTCAGAAAAGCCAGAAAAGCCAGTTAATTGGAGTATGCCAGGTTCAATGAGAATGCTATATAGCTACTATTAATTACTAATTGATGAGATACTTATGTTTCTGCTGAGTCATTATGTCAATACACTGAGCAGGAGTCATACAATCCAGTCAGCCTCACGAACTAATTTAGATTTTTTTTTTTTTAGATTCCCATAGTAAAAGTATTTGTGCAGTATTACAATTGAAGCAATCTCAGAAGGCAACATTAAGTTTTAAAAATTCAACTTTTCTGAGTTTTGGAGCATTTCTCCATACCACCTTAATTTCTGGGGTTTTTTTGCGTGTGTGTGTGGGGGGTGTTTAATGGGGAATTCATAATAGAACCAATTATTTACTTTGCAGTATCTTGCTAGTGCATTTTTAACATTATTTGTGGTAAAGATCTGCAGAGATCTTCAGGTATCCAACAAGTTAGCCATCTTCATTTTGCCTCGAAAGAAATACAATATGCTACGTTTATGTGGGATGGGAGGTGTATTTTAATGATAACATCCAGGCAAGCATGGTATAAAATAAAACTGCTAGTCCTAGGATATTACTAATAACAACTAATAAGGAAAGAAAACAGCTGTATGATTACATTGTACAAAACCAGAACAATTGCTGTTTTGAAAATGAATTTATAACATGATATAACAAGATATTTGTAAGACTTTCATAACATTATCAGGGTTAAGTTTAATATTAAAATATATTTAGACTGAAGAATGTATTTCAGGTTAGCTAAGAGTCTGCACTGATTGTTATCACTGAGTTTTAAAGTAAATCTACTGTGTGGCTAATGCTGCCATGATGGATATCGTTAATTCTCATGAGCTTATAATTAGTTAATATGATCTGGTTAACAGGAAATCAGTAATCATAAAATTATGTTTTATCCATTCTGACAGATGAAGATAAGCCAAGTAAAAGGATCTGCTCCATTAAGAAAAGAGGTGTTTTTATGATGTCATTATCATTTGCCACTCTGATTAAAAATGAGTGTGACTCATCTCATCAGACCTGGCTCTGGAGCACTTGTTGCACAACACTCTGTGTGGTTCAAAAGCTACAGTCAGTGCATTACTGCAGACTGTCACTGGCCTTTCAAAAGTAAATAAAAATGTGAATGCACTTTTTAACTTAGTTACGCATGATTGTTTACCAGTCTTTACCTGTGAAAATCATGAAGTATATTACCGATACTGATTGTGGGGAGTTTGTTAACATTGGAAAGTGAGCCTGGATTAAGGTAGGCTATTAATTATGACTGCTATTTTTAAACAACTTCACCTGCGATCCTTTCTATTCCAGAAATGAGTGTCAGGTTAAACAACATGAAACCACCTTCAGGTATTTCTGAATAATTCCAACAGTAAACAAAACCCCATTGGCCCATTGTTTACTTTGACAGTCAGTCAAAGACAGAAATCCTTCAATAAAAAAAAAAATGTTCTTTTTAAGAGCTAAAAAAAGTCAAGCTAGCAAACACAACACAACTTCTAAACATCCTGGTTTTGCTGTCTCTGTCACGCTCCTCCTCCCACCCAGCATGAACAGATGCAGCTTGCGTGATGCTGCCCGCTAACAAGAAACCCTATATACCCATCACACCCGCTGTCTCTGAGGGAGTTAGTTGAGGGCCCTGGGGTTTTTGCAAGATTGACTTCAAACTACAGATATCAAATCCAGAGACCTAAAGGATAAAGTGTACGATAAGTGTTTATCGTTCCTAATATAGCTCCTGATTTCTGACATACAAAATGTGCTCTGAAGAAGCACCGAGACAGTGGCTCCCAGAAATACTCAGGCGAGCGGCTCACAGCTGGTCCCAGGAAGTCAAATATTCAGTGTTTTCAGAGGCATATTTTATGACAGTGCTACATAGAAATTTATGAGAAACTCTGGAAGTTGCTGCTAGGAATACTGGCTTATTGCTACCATAGGAATCAGAGTTGGTTTTGAACCACTGGCCTGCTTCACTGCAATATGTGTTTTACACTTAGTGACTCCCATGGCGCCCCTCAACATAAGATTTACACCGACTCTCAATGTTATACAAATGATTTATTTTCATAAATTACTTGTTAGATAAACCTATTATTTACGTGCTGGGAGACTCTTTTAAGGAACCTTACATATTTCTCCTTGCATACTTCGATGCTGCTGACATATATTTTCCCTCTTTGACACATATATTAGCTTAGGATATCCTCACGCCTCAAATATATATACCAAAATGTCTACTCTTTTAAATGACCAGTAGTTTGCACCTTCTCAAATTGAGATACAAAAGCAAGTACAAGGAGAGGGGAATAAATATTGACACAGGAACCATTTTCTCCACCCCAAAAAATCAGCCATGGAAGTAATTGGTATGCAGTAAGAATTTACTGCCCAGTTTCCATTTAATTTAACAGTCTATATAAACAGTCTTACTCCATGGATTAGCATGGAGGACACACAACTAGAAGAGGGAGAGAGGCAGCAGATTAGACAACATCTTTCAATTCAGAAGAAGGCTACAGCAATCGTAAATTCACGTTTAGCTTTATAAAACAAGCTAAGTCAAAATTGCCGCACTGGAAGTGGGATATTCAGATTCTACAGCCTCCATGGCATAAGAAACCCCCAAGAATAACTCTCTACAGGAAATCTTGTCGCTAGCTTTATTTGGCTTATGGGAGAACCAGCGTTAAGACATCATTGCCTTATTCATACCAGAGAAACTGAGGTCAATGGGACAACTGGAAGTGATTATGATAGAATAGAATGCCATAGAAGCTGAAAACTTATGACCCTGAACCCAGCTCAGCATCTATTTTCTTTATAGACATCGGATGATCAAGCTTTAAACATGAAAATTCTGATTTAAAAAGTTTTACAGTATCTGCCATCAAACTGCTTTCATTTTTTTTTATTTGAATAGAAAAAAAAAGACTGTTGATGACTTGGGTTTTATTTGTTGAATTTAAACATAGCCCTGTGATAATTTGCAACTAGAACCATTACAGTGTCATGCCAGTGCACAAGGAAGAACCAGAAAATGCAACCCAGTAAAAAACAAAACCTGAACCTCACTAGCTCAGTAACCAGACCAAGAAACTCAAAAGCAAACAAACAGCACCAGTGATGAAAATGCACTGAATTATCAAAAATCAAATTGGTTTAATAATCAGAGGTATCAGAAGCAACACAGATAAGATTTTTTAAAGAATATATGACTTTAATTGACTTTGTCCCTTTAATGATAAATTTACAATGAAAATGACATGTCCACCATAATTTTGAAATACAACATAGCTACCACTCATTTGCTGCAAATGCCTTTGCATTATACTTGTTTGTGGCAGAGGAATAAATCTGACAAAAATAAATTCTTATACACATCCACTCTTGTGGGCTTAGTAGCAAGATATTTCAAATTAAATACTGTAAATTAAGACAAAATAAAATCAAATCATATAAAAGTTCCTCCTGGATCTCCTCAAGCAAGGACTTCCTCAGCACCCTATTACACCAGTATTCATATGTCGGGGAAAAGATCTGTTTATCATGAATGAGGCAAAACGATGCACTGGATGTTGGCCTGATATTTTACCTCTTGTTGATTTGGGACCCATAACTTCTCCTTTCCTCCAGTGCTCCTATGGGGTCCATCCCCTGAACGCCAAAGCCATCTCTACTGAGAGGAGCACACACGGCACCCATGCAACTTCTGGTTCATTTACCAGTTCTCTGAGGCCCCTCTCCTCAGTGCTGTCCAAGATGCTAGCAGCAACTCTTCAGATACCTGCCATGAACAGGCTGAGCGGAGGTTGCTTTATTTCATTTTGAAGAGAAAGAGTTGCTCTGCCATCTCTCCGTGCTCCCAAAACGTGTACTCAAGCATTAGTGAACAAATATACCAAATAAATATCAGATAAGAGCACCCAAAATACACTTGATAATGCAAAGAAAGGATATATTTTAGGGTATGGTCAGATAAGATATTGAAGCTTCCACTGTTGCTTCTAGAAATGTCAGGACGATTCGGAAATGTCAGTTCCTTTACTGGTTTCCAGATTGTAATTGAAGGATCATGTAGCTCTCTCACTCTTTCTCTCTCTTTCTCTAAATAGGTCTATAAAGATCAGTTGGAAAGTGCAGACAGAATTGTTCACTGGTTAGCTTTACTTAGAGCTACAGGCTATATATGTGCTCTGTTTTGTCTTATTGATCAACATAGCTTACATTTTTAGCACACACAAACAAAAATCAGAGAAAGAAAAAAGGAGAAAAATGCAATGAAAAACACGAACAACACAAAACAAATAAGGTTCCAATCGTGCAAATTTTGCTTCACTGGATAAAGCACTTCTTGACACAGTAATGTTCAGAATCCCCCTCCCCCAGAAAAATACAGGACTGAGACTGAAGCCATTCTTTTTTTTTTTTCTTTTTTTTCTTTAAGGCTATACAACACAAAGAAAGAAAGCATGGAAAGAACACCTCATTGGGCTGAACACTTCATTCTTCGGGCTCAAAACTGAGCCTTTGATAAGGAGATTGTGTGGTCCAAGTTACTTGTCTCATCGGGACAACAAGAAGAGAAAGAAAAGAGGGAAAAAATGAAAGAGAGAGGAAAAAATAAAAAAGAAGAAGGAAGTCAATGATCCCAACAATAAATCCGAAATTGACTTTACAATCACGGGTACAAATTGCTCAGGTCGATAATTTCATTTCTCCTAAAGATCACTGTCGTCTAAATCTAATTAGAGGCGCAGGTTTCCCAAGGAATTGTCAATAGTCAAAGCAAATGTTGGAGTTTAGAAGGTTATCATTCTTCTACTGTGACAGTCTGACAGGGCGACTGGAAATATTGTCATATGCTGCCAAGTTCAGGGTGTCATTAATGACTGAATCCTTGCTCCAGCTCACGGATTTGTCTCCTATCCAGCCTTCTTTTATAGTGGAAAGACTAAGAAGCCAGAAAAGGTTGAGTATTTCCACCCTCCCATGAGGTTACCCCTTTCCAGTTTGAGATGCACTTTGTCTTCTCTTTCCATGTGGAGCAAGACCCCGTTGCTGGCTGCTTCTCTGGTGACATCCTGATCCCCCGCAAAAGCTGAAATCACTGGATAGCCGTTTTGCATTAAACTTACCTAAAAAATGCAAAGAGAGAGAATCTGAGTTTTCTCAATGCTCTCAGTGACTTGTTTGCCCTGTGCACCTCATAAAGATTTGCACAGGTTAAAAACAGGATTTAGTTAAAATAAGGCAAGTGTGAATTAAATTAAGGCATGCATAAAGACCCCTTCAATTAAAACAACCCCCAGCCTCATTCTACAGTTGCTGGGGTTGTAAATGCCCCCATTATTTAGAGATGAGTATTTACAAATGGAAAGAAAGCATCTTCTTTAGCTTGCAACCCACCTGGATGGTTTGTCTGTTATAGACCTTGACCACGTGGAAACTGAAACTATATATCCCTTTTCTTGGTGCTACAAATATACTGGAGGCAAGATCAAAATGGTTGCCAATATTAACTAATACCTGGAAAGTAAAAATAAATAAATAAATAAATAAATAAATAAATAAATAAATGCAAAGGGAGAGAGAGAAAAAGAGAGAAGTCAGATTTCGCCTTAGACAAGTGCCAGTGAAAATCCAACATGAGCACTGTGATGGACCCAGTCGAGGGTTGGCATTTGCAGCACAATTAATAGTGCACTGCAGTGGAATCGAGTAAAGTTGAGAGGCATTTAAAAAGCATCATAGATCATAAAATGATTTAGTCATGCAAGGGTGAACTCCAAACCCTATTGAATGAAGTGCAGATGTTCATATTGCACTGCCAATAAAGCAAGCGTGGCAGGTGGAGGGCTGGAGGGGGCAAGTAAAGGGGAAAAAAAAATCTTCAATACACGATGCAAATATATACTTTCTAGATTGCACTATGAAAGCAGATCTTCAGTACGATATGCATCTAAAAACGACTTTAATTGGATATACAACTAAAGCCGGGCTAGGAAATCTTTCAACGAAACCGGAGCGGACGCGCAGCACCCGTAGTACCAGAGCCTTCTGCTGCTCCGTCTGTCCCTGCGGGGGG
>NW_010583430.1:617019-634235 GCF_000705375.1 Tinamus guttatus
GATTTCTGTTATTACATATAAAATTTAAAAAAAGCCTTTTCACTCCGTCCTTCCCCCTTATCTCTACTTAAACCCATCCAGCTAAAATGCGTCTGCACGAACATGCCCCCGACACAATAGTGTTTGCAGACGACTCGCTGCGGTGAAACCGCAAATCACCATGAACCGAGAGCGAATTGGTATTTATTTGCCTCAATAATGATAGTAATAAAGAAAAAAAAAAGAAAGAAAAAAAAAGAAAGGAAAAGGAGAGAAGAAACCCGCTGTTGGGGGCACCTCGGGTCGTAACGCGCCCCGGGGGCGCCTTGTGCC
Organism: Tinamus guttatus; assembly: GCF_000705375.1. The sequence goes on from NW_010583430.1 coordinate 617,332, forward strand.
CGTGCCCGCCTCCCGGCACCTCGGCGCCCGGTGTCGGGTCCGCGTTTATTGCAGCGTTTATCGCCCGCGCCCTGTGCGGAGCGGCCCCCGCGCCCGCCCGGCGCCCCCCGGCTGCATTTTTTCCCTCTTTTCTTTTTTTTTTCTTTTTTTTTTCTTTTTTTCCCCCCAAACGTCTCACTGTGTGTGGCTGCTGTATATACCAGCACCAGTATGAGACAGGGCAAAGGGGAGCTCCATCCGCGAAGTTTTTGCCGCTGCGTCTCAAGCGATGCGTTTCCGTGCATTTCTTGCCCCTGCGAATCGATTTTTTGGCTGCATGCGACATTTTCCTCGAGATGCCAACACTCAACAGCTAAAAGTAACACGACAGAGAAACTGCACGTAAATCTAAATGGTTAACTCGACTGTGTAAATATTCCAGCGTTGGAGAATAATAATTAAAAAAAAAAAAGAAAAAAAAAAAAGAAAAAGAAAGCAGGCGTATCTCGCTGGTAAAATTACCATCTCGGCTGTGAATGAGCACTCCTCTGTTTCAGTCTTCTGCTTTAACCACCAGCAAGGAACTCCTGCGGGTGTCTGCCTGATGATTTGCATCGAGAAATTAATCATGCCCTGAAATCGCAGCTAAGCAGTGTGCAGGGAATTCCTCACCTATAGCTCCTTATTTCAATGAGAATTTTTCACTAAGCCTGGGATGCGTGTATTTGATGGTCTTTCTCCTGAGTTCGAGCACAGAGGGGTGGGAGTAGAAAGCTGAAAAGCCTCGTGCATTAACAAGTATCAGAAATCAAAGCGGTAACCAGTCTGTGACTGTAAGGCAGCGCCTGTACTGCAAGGGAAAGGAAAGGACCACAGAAATTCCTCCAGAAGACATGAACGCTCAATCTTGCTTGGGAAGCCTCTATCATGTCTGCTTAGATCAGGACAGTCACTGGTTATGATTTGGTTATATAAACAAGCGATGAGAGCAGAGCTAAAAGATTTGTTCCTTATTTTTTTTATGACTTACAAAATTGGTCCAGTGGTGAGGGAATGATGAGAAAGATGAGTGTAAAAATAACAGGCAACAGAAAAGCCCTTAAATCTAATGTGCAGAAAATCAGATGCAATCTGGGCAATATAAGGAATGAATCCTCTACTTGCTGAATTCTTCCTCTTTTTATATAGTTAGCTATCAAAAGAACTATCAGTACAAATCAATAAAGCAAATAAGAAAAGGAGAGAATAACAGAATAAGAATATTTTATTTCTAACCTAGTCTAATTATATGAACTTTAGAGCTTTTATTATAAAATAGTTCCATATATTACATCTAATTAAATACTCTCCTAATACGTAGAAGTCTGCAGCCTACGTGGATGTATGTAGCTAACAGAAATAATTTTGTGTCTTTCTTTTGTGTGATTACAAAATTTGAAATTATTAGTGTAGAGAAAATACAGTTTATTGACTCAGACTCAATGACGCCAGAAAGTGTAACTTTAATGGAAGATAAACAAATAAGCTGTTTACAGGACTTGTTCTTGATCTCAAAGGGTTTTTAGCTGGAAAGTCTCATGGCATTTTTGATCACTTTTCCCAGGCCGCTAAGAGCAGACCGTTCTATGAAGGACATGATAAACTTTACAATATGGGAGTTGTATGAGAAATGAGAAATGTTCCTTTCTTTTGGACCTTCCTAATGTAGCACTCACCTTGAACACATTCAAGGCAACAGCTTCAAAGGGAAAAGGTTTTCTGCCTCATATACTAAATAAAGTCATCAACAGAAAAATATGTTAAGGAGTGTGTTTCGCCCAGATGTATTTCCCATACATTATTTTCATTAGCTCTTAGTAAAACAGGACACTTGGTTCCCAAAGAAAACACATAAATATCCTTTCCTGAAATTATTTCACAGATACTTTCATTTATTATTTGGATGTTACATACATGAGTATATACATAGACATAAAACATAAAATGTAAACATAAAAGGAAATGTTAATCCCAGGTGAAACTTACTTTCATCTTCCTCTAATAGTAGATATCTGTGGTAAGGATACAGAAGCACTTTTCTGATCAACCGTGGTGCAGAAGACTGAGTTTTCATCTCACTAAATCACCTGCCATCAACCATCAGATTGCTAACAGGCACTGTGGACATCTTTTAAGGGTAATTTACTGTACATCATGAACAAATGGAATGTTAATAAATTTGACTCTTCTCTTCACAAGCATGTCTTTGCAATTGAATCTACTAGTAGAGGAAGCATGATGCCTACCCACTTTAATGCCTTGTTCTGTTTAAACCAGCTGAGTCATGCCTGCCTTCCTTGAAAGCAGCATTTGTGTTAAGTGCAACTATTACCATGAATAAAAGAACGCTTTGTAAATCCAAATCAGTAGTTTGTTTTTTATCCATCCATTGGGGCATGGGGACAGGTTACCTCATAGCTGCCAGCTTTGGCAAAGAGTATAGAACTCAGAGGATAATATGTATATATATATTTTAAATGTGCAAAGCATACAAACAAAATAGGGCGCATTCGTAGAACCACTTTGAATGCCTGTCTAGCTCCTGAGTCATGGTGCTTCACACATCAGTCAGAGCAGTTATGCTATATTTTCTTCTGAAGAGTCATCACAAGAATTTCTGAGATGCCAATTCTGAAATGTAGAGATCCCTATCACAGGAAGGCCAGGACTATGACTGGAAGTTTTTATGTGACTGTCTTCATATGGCAAATTCTGTCTGGTATAATTTCAAAAATGTTTACATAAGGTTTTACACATTGAATGAGATATGTGTAATTCCTCAAGAATATGTTACTTGTTCTTGTAAAACCATCACAACAGATCCAAGTTAGCAGTGACATAAAAGTTTTCTTTCCTCCATAAAATAGCTCTAATTTCTAGCAATTTATTAAATAATTAATGAAAAATGCCATGCCAAACAAAAATAAAACATTAGAAGAAAATGGCAATAAAATTTTATTATAAGAATATAATTCATCATAGAGGTCTGTCTGATTTAATATCATCTAATATAAAATTGAAACTCAGAATGTCGTTATTATCTTAACATTCACTGTTATTTGGATAGTACTACATTTCTTTCAGATCTGTGAATTTAGTAAAACATAGTCAAATGCTTGCCTCCAATAATTCTTTTAAGTGGCAATTCTTTTATTAAAATATTGTTGGATACAGTCTTGTACATCCCATGCTGATACAACAGACATAAAACACTGTCCCCCTCAGTTCTGGTCCTGGAGCTTTCACATGTGGTTGTATTTTGATATTTAAATGCATTTTCCTAAAAGAAGTTTTTAATGCCACTGCTTTACACCCTGTACCAGCAATACTTAACATATAGCCTCCACGGGGAACTGTCTAGCACCCAGCAACATCCCACCATGCTCTGCATAATCCTTCTCATCTCACAGAATAAGAGCTCCAGAGGAAAAGGGAATTAGCAATTTTTTTTTTCCCTAATACCAGTTTCACATTCTGTTTCTATTGCCACGCTCAGGAACCAGAAGTGATTTCCAAGCCATTGTGTCTGGCTTGGAAGAAAGGAGACACGCATTTTTTTTTTTTTTTTTCCTAAATGTATGCTAATCAGAAACGTTCAGAGTGTGTGCACACAGTCCCCTCTGGTATGTTCAGGGTCCCCTCTAGAGGTCCAAGGAGTGATGCATCCTGAGAACAGGCTGATCCAGGCTGGAACACCTACCACAGCGCCAACTAGAAATGGGGCTTGGCCCCATGTAGCACTCAAAATAGCTGGCATGCCCAAGTTTTGTGTTTGTACCTTCCATTCTTACCAACCTGACACTTGGCCTTTTATACAAAGAAAACATATGTATATATATATATATGTATATATATAAATTATATATTTTCCTAATAGATTTTAAAAGTTTCATTTACACTCTTGCTTCTGCAAAAATATAGGTATGCATCTAATATCCACCTTCTGAGTCCCCCAACTCAACTCAGAGACTGAAGACTTTAGCTGAGGTTTCTAATCAGAAGGTTGCTAGCTATAAACATAACACAGCCGCAAATCCTCTCAGGATCACAGCCAACATATATAAATTCTTTTAAGTTTATATATAAAAGTACTATAGATATTATATTTACTATTTTAGATTCAGTATCTTTAGATCCATACATATCTATAGATACTGTATCTGTGAATACATTGTATATTGTGAATATCTTAGACACCATAGATCTATATTAGGCATATAGGGATACTATGTGATAGTTTCTTGTGAAAAGCCATGAGGAATTAACTTTAAAAAATATTTTTTTTGCATTTACTTACTTGTTACAGCTGACATTTTGGTATATGATGTTGAGTTTTGACCAATATATAGACATTTTATTTTCTGAGAAGAAAATCTTAAAACTGGAATTTGAAATATAGCAGAGAGATGCCTCAGCCTTCAAGCACATTACCTGGCTTGTGTAGTTCATTCAGCAGGTTTTCAAAGTGAGTCTTCCAGTTCTAATTGGAAAACAAAGTTATACCAAATTGCCTGCTGATGCACGATAATTTACATCGATATTGAGGACTCTGACATTTCTCAAAATAACTTAAAGAAATAAAAATATATGGCATAGATAGAAGATCACATTATTAATGCATTCATTTAGTTATTTTTGAGTTTAGTATTTCAGAATAAAAAATTGGTTTGAAAAGCAATCCTGCAGAGAACTGCCTCTTTAATGAAGTACTCTGTAAAAATATGTTATTTTTTGTTGACTTTTTTGGCTTTTTTTTTTTTTTTTTGTCCCTTCACTTCTGGATTCTGCTTGAAAGAGGCACGCAATATTTTTGAGAAAGCAACTGCTCTTTAAACGAGGCTTCTATAAGTTGTCACAAGTTGTGCACTCAAAAAATAATACAAAAAAACACTAGGTGCTTTGGAAATTTGTCCCAGTAACCATTCTACTTGGGAGCAAAAATAGCTAGGTTCAGTCTTATTTTTTTTTTCTTTTTCTTTTTTTCCTGAAATAAATATGTGACTCAACAAAGAGATTATTCATAGCTTTAGAGAATTAAGACATGTATTTGGTCTCTAGCTGATGATGACTCATGTTGTACATGTCTTCCATTTTTTTATTATGTAAGTTTTTTTTTTTTTTTTTTTTGCTTTTTGCAGAAATTGAGTTTGCCATTTTCATGCATAATTAAACTAACATGTCTGGATGCAGGAATATAGTTTATTGTGTTATGGCACTGTTATAGCTAGCAGGTTAGCGCAAGGGTAATATCCCATGCTGTTCCCGTGAGATTTGCTGTTGGCCTTTTTTAAGGCTCTGATTCTACAGTTCTGCCATTTATTTGAGATGGGGAAGGCTGAAACTCCTAATTCAAAGAACACTCCTCACCTGACACCACCAATAAAAATGGTACTTCATTCATTTGGTGAGATTACCAGAAAACCACAGTAGCCTTGCTCCTGAAACACTTATTGAGGATGTGGGAAGATTTGCAGTTTAATGTCCTTGACAAGAATAAGGCACACCTCACTGCAGTAGGATCCAGCGCCACTGCCTATGACAAAACTTCAGCTTTGGTGCACCTGCAAAGATTTCTGCTCTTGCCTCATTAGAGATAGGTCTGAATAGCAACTCATGTCTCCTTTCGAAGTACCAGGTAACATGTAGTCAGTCCAGATTCAGCCATTGCTCACCTGATAACATTATGTTAAACCATAACATTGTGCTAAAGGGTTTTTGCTGTTATGAGATGGTCTCACAACCACGGCAATAGATGCAAAGGCACCTCTCTACTACTTTTACACAGTTCTGCTAGGAGATATGACCTACCCCATTCATCTTACTGTGTGCTAAATTGAACGTCCCTCCAAACACTTGTGTCACTTTTCTTCGGGTCTTCATCAAGGCCGGTAGGAAAGGAGAGTAAACATCACCTGTCAAATACTCACACCATCCACTGAATAAAAGATCTTCTGGATCTTTTATTAAAAGATCTTTTGGGAATTAAAGCCAAGCCCAATAAGGGGGAGGGGTCTTAGACTCTCACAGGAAGAAAGAAGAGAAACCACTGATGAGAATCTCACATATTGCAGGAAAGTCTGTGACAGGTCCAAGGCGTGGAGAGCCAAGCCCAGGAGCCCAGGGAGTATTTATCACCATGACTGGAATAGTTGCAGACTTTACTTTCAACAGGTTCTCTGGACAGTTACAACTGAATCTTTGGCGTATATTACTGTCTAATCATTCCCTATGTAATATTGCCAAAAGTGATTTTTTTTTGTAAAATAACTCATTAATCCATATCTTTCTTTTGCATTACCTATTTCTCTGATCATATCCCTTGATTTAGACAGAAATCTCAGAGTAGTGGACCCAGGCAATCTTTCATTGAAAAATTGCTCACATAACTTGATCTACCTCTGTCTCTAATACTGAACATCTGACATAGTGCAGTAGATGTGACTGTACAGAAGAATTTGTGGCACCTGAAGGTGCAGGCAAAAAAAGGTGATACAGAAACAGTCATTGCCATCATCTCATACATTTTCTTCTGGGGAATTGTTGAAACACTCTGTACAAGAAAACGACTGTAAAATTTTAGTCATTTACATACCTTAAGGCAGATTTAGCATTTCCAATTCTAATATTGAGGCCTTGGTAGGTTATTTCACATTTCAAGTTTTTTCAGTGCATTAGACACTAAATTCAACGACCTTAAATCAAAGAAAAAAAAGAACTGAGGCTCTGATACATTTTTACCAAATGTAGGAATGTACTTTTTACCAAATGCATGTTGTTAAAATAAATTGCATAAATAATTTCTGAAATTAATAATTGCTGCACATACATAAGTGTATTAGGTAAATCAAAGTATAGATAGCCTGAACTCAAAGATTTAGCCTGTGTTTCACCTGAGGGATCTGAACAGGCCCACTGAGCTTTGTGAGGCTGCTAATATGCATAAACATTTGCTGGCCTGGAGCTATAGCATGAAGACAAAAAGTACCAAAAGCATGTGGTAGTATTCCTTTTCATGACTTTGCATTTGTGACAATGTTGAATCAGTATCATTATTACTTTATTATGCTCTGTCAGGGTGATGACAAAATGGGATTTCAGCACAACTCTGTAGAGACTGTTGTGCCACAGACATCTCTCTCAGATGTCAACTCTGTAACAAGGCAGAAACTGATTCTGGAAATAGGTTTTGCTGGCATCTCTGCAAATGTCACTTCTCAAGACCAAGCTAAATTCTTTGATATCTTTTACAGTTCTGCTTAAATGTTGCATGTGCCAAAGGTCAATGCATTTAAGCTACTTATATTCTTTTATCTATGTAGAGCTTTCCACCAAAATTAACCAAAATGAGTTTGGTTCCATCAAAATGAGGCTGTGTCTGTTCAGTGGCAGGGAAGGAGAAGACATGATGGAGAGCACCACAACATGACCAGGCTCGAGGTTATGCCCTTTTAAGCTGGAGGCACAGGTTATGCCTATCAAGATAGCAGCATTGAGCAAATCACCCAGCACATCTGTACTTCCTTTCCAGTGTCCCACGGCATGTGGACTAAACACCCCTTTACTTCCCCAAATCACCACACACACCTCAGAGACACTGCCAACCCCAGATTCTCTCTCTCTCTCTCTCTAAATAAAATTTAAAAAAGGAATCAAGTATGATTGTAGTGATCATATGTGTTGAAGAGCAGAGAGCAGCAGTACCGGTTTATTCAAGGCAGGGTCTCTAAGCAAGATTCATGTGTGTGCACATGTGGCATAAATATAACATTTTTTTTTTTTTTCCCTCTCCCAGTATCTTTCCTTTTCCTGGTTCTTAAAAGCTCGGATGACAATTTACTATATACAGTGTATAGAAGGATAAACTACATCATTGTATGGATTTAATTAATATGCAATTTAAGGCTACATCAACACTGTACTTTTGGACACAGCTTAAGCCCAGGCTTGTGTCAAAATCTACCACATCCATCCTGCTCAGCTGCTGGTATTTACACCAGCCAGACTATGCCATCCTCTGGGTGACAGTGCTGCCAAACTGGTGAATCACAGACGGGAGAGTTTTACCTTTTCAGATCAGTGTCAAGAAAGTAAGAACTCAACAAATTGTACTCCAAAAAACATGCATAGGAATTAATTCCTATGACCCAAAACTGTCCACAAGCAAACTGCAAAGCCAGAAAAATTTAAAATAATGTTCTCTGTCAATTATTTCAAAGAAATTGTCCTTGATCTTTCAAAAATTATGAACTCCCTGCAAACAGTCCCGGCTCAGTTAACGTTTGTCTACATAGATAGTATGATTGTTCCTTTCTTATTCTTACTGGCTTTTAAGCATAGATTAATTTACCTGAATACAACAAGTAAAAGCTACAAATAACACATAAACATTGTTAGAAATGTTTGGGCTTAAAAATCATAGAATCATTAAGGTTGGAAGGGACCTTTGGAGATCATCTAGTCCAATTGCCCTGCACATGCAGGGTCACCTGGAGCATGTTAGATATTCCTTCTCTATTGATGTTATTTTTTTTTTTTCAACTGTGGTCTAGAAATAATATGAAAAATCAGCCAAATCAATATGGATCTTCAAATATGGAAATATTTGGTCAATTTTCTCTATTGTACACTATTTCCATCTGAAACAAAATTATTCCCAGTCTAATCTCCTCTCCAACAGTTTCGTTATGACAGTTTGTAACATCTTCCTTTTTTCGATTCTTTCCAACTATGATTGGGTAAGTTGTCTCAAAAAGCCTTTACTATGTTTTACCAGTATCTCAATTTCTCAAAGAGAGGAGAAAAACAGTAAATTATACTCCTATGTTATCATTCTATAAAAATAAGCACGGAAATGCACAGCAGAATTCCAATTCATCTTGAAGCCTAAACAAAGACTTTCTTGACTTGTGATGACACTTACACCCTTTAAATCAATATTTTCTCAGCAATGAACATAAAATCGAAATTGGTTGACTGCAGTCCCCGTGTGCAAGAAAGAGGATTTGGATGACACAAGAACAGTGATCTTGCATCAAAAAGCTTGTAAAGAATATGATCCAAGCTCTATCACATGCTGAATACCAGAACAGCAGATAAGCCTCATCGGACTAAAAATAAGCTAAAACTGCTGCTGAGCAGAGCTGTGCAGAATAGGATTGACTCAAATTCTCTCTTACATGTTTTGGAGTTAAGCCTCTTTGGGCTATGTGAAGGTTACATCCGTCCTATAGCTGGCACATTTGTGCCCTTAAATCGTGAAGAAGGATTCTGAATTGTCATTCACTGCAGTTGATCGACTGTGGGATGCATTTCCCTTCCGCAGTGTGTAACATACATGCACACGTGCATGTGCACACTTACACGCACACACAGTGTTCTTGAAGAACCTGATCTCTTTCCAGGGTGGCCTCCTACAAATGTGGTCAGACTGCTGGGGTAAGAAATGCATTGCTGGACTTACTGTTTGCAGAAGTGAAAACGTTTGGAGCACCATTGGGAGATCACTTTGGTAGTCTGTGAAAAATTTCTAGGAGTGCCAAAAGCTTCAATATTTATACTTTTTTCATGGTAAAAAGGGCATCCAGTACGATTAAGAGCCACTGGATTTTTTTTCTGACTGTGCTTTCCTTCCTTTGTCTGTTTTATTCTGATTATTTTTTACTCCTTCTCACTATATTTATAACATACTAGATTACCAATGCACATAACTGCACAAATAACAGACTCAGGACCAGGATAAAATCTTAGCAAAATGAAGGGTTGATAGGTTTCTTCTTAGGCAGCCTGTGGTACAGGATAAAACTCCTCTTCATGGATCTCAGATTCTGGAAGTATCTAGTGGAAGTAATACAAGTAATAGATTAAATCCTCTTTTGGGATCTCCATTCTCTAATGCAGAAAAAAAATCTTTAGGCAGATAATTATGACAGTTTTGCAATCCTGGAAAATTTATCAGAAAGGTCAGTGGTGCAATAGTGAGATCTATCTCATCAGTGGGATAAGATTCCACAGAGTCATACAGATATTTATGTTTTAGTTGCAACTTGAAGAAGTTCAAATTGTGTGCAGATGAAGGCAAAGCATTAGGCTGCTTATGCAAATCCTTATGGGTGGCAACATTTGGTTTCACATCCTCCACAAGGCAAACTTTCTTTCATTTATTTTGACACATTTCAACTAGAAAAACCGTAAAAGCACTTCTTCCAGCTCTTTCAGAATAGACTGAAGGTAGAGGGTAGAGTGTTGGTTGAAAAGAAAGCAACAAACAGAGAGGGAAAAAAAAGATTTTTGGATCATACACAGGTTTAGAAATAGAACAAGAGTCTTCTGAAAGCTGGTTATGTACTGACTCATCACTCATTCACTAGTTGATATTTTTTGCATTGTCAAAAAGAATGTTGACTCATGAGAGTCTACAGAGAATAGAGAGGAAACCATTCTTACTAATATTAAGCATAGCCTTTATAAAAGGTCAGGCAAAATTTTTGTATGGAATAAAACTTTGTGAAGCCTAGAATCCTTTAGAGGATAATGAGAATTCCAAAGATGAGACACACAAATCAGCCTTTTCTAAGCCAAAATCTCAATGTCTTAAGCTTACCTTTCCTCTTTTGAAAATCAGTCATATTCATTAAAGGCAGAAGCAGTCTTCATTGTACATAAGTCAGTCAAACACATTTCTCTCCATTTCTGCTTTGGAGCTGCCCTACTTCATATACAGGATGAAATAACCACTGCAACAAACAAAAAACTTAATTTAATAATTCATACTGCTCAGTGTTTGAGAGGTGCTTTGCAATATAATGGTGACATTCCAGAATAAGAACCACTGTAGGGAGCTGGAGTGGAAGTATTTTTCTTTATGATCCTTAGAAGTTTCCCCCACCATGCATTGTTACAGATCTAATAATAAATTTTAACTTTGTGGGACATGGTGGGCCTCTAGAAAACAAAGCTCATACAGCTGCAAACATTGATCTATACTCTATGTAAAGCCCACAGTGGCTCTGCACAATTTCTTGTGGTTCTCGTTAAGATCTCTTTTGAAAGTGGTAAGTGACATAGACTTACCTTTTCATTCTTCAAACCACATATTCTTAGTATCCCAAGGGATAATGGATCATTGAACGAAATAGAAAACTGTATCCACCAAAGGTTTGTTAATGAAGTTTCTATCAATTTGAGGATTACGGTTATTCCTCAACTGCTATAGGTTGCCTAGAATGGTAAGGTCTTACTCTCTGGACACCAGTTAAATAGGCTGAGGTGGCATCCATAGAGGCAGCAGTCAGTCTTGACTCTGTCATCTTGAAATATCCTTCTCCATGTCTTTCTTAAGTAAAGTAGAGAACTTTAGGGAAAAGCTATTCCATATGCAGCCATAGTTCCAGTGAACCCAATCAGTACGATTCCTTCTTCAGAGGGAAAGGTGACTAGTGATAGGAGATTATTGCAAAGCATTTATTACTTTAATGAATTTCTACAAACATCAACAGTTAAAATACGGCAAAAATGAGTCAAAGATAAAATAAAATTGTCCCTTAAAACTAAGTCCTTTGGATAAATAACCTTTTTCAGAGAACAGTATTTTTTTTTTGTTCTGCTTCTCTTTGCGCATGCATGGAGGTAGCAGGCAATAATTAGTCAGAATACTTGGGGTTCTAATAACCCAAAGGGAAAAAAAAGACAAAGAAATAATAAAAATCTGTGATGAGTATTTGCTGTGATTTAATACGAAACTGACAGTGCAGGAACTCAACGGCCTCAGATAGCAAAACATTTTAAAGAGAGTTTAAATATGCACAGTTTTACAGTATTGTGAGGGCACTGCATGAGCTGGAGCTCCTAGGGGAGGGGCAGAGCCAGGAGGAAGGCACCCAGTTGTCTTCTTCAGCGTATAGAAGAACTGTCAAGCCAGGAAGAAATTCCCTTTACCAATTTGAATTTAAGTTGTATTCTCCATATGGTATCACTTGTTAAGGATTCTCTGAGCTTTTATTAGAGGAGCAGAATTCTCAGACCCAAACTCAGTAAATAAGCATAGGAAAATATTTTTTCCCCCCAAAAACCTAGGGTAGGTCCTCTTTCTCCCATTATCTTTATTGTTTTTTTCCATAAAAGTTACCCAAAACCTCAGTCTGTGCTGGCACTATTGTCAGGAGGTGATCCCCTATGAACAGAGAGCAGTCAATGACCCTACATTGGTAGGTAGATTAAATACTTGTGAAAGGTATCAACTGTCAGCCTTAGGGCTAAAAAAAAAGATTCTTCTGCATGTACTGGTAATAAGAACAGCCCGCATTTTCCCCAGACTGCTTACAGTGAGGTCATCAGTCTGCCCCAAAGAGATCACAACTCCAGTGCTCAAACCAGGTCTGAATTTGAACGCACTAGTCTCAAATAAATCAAGCATTAATCTACTGAAATATATCAAGTTAGATGATGGAAAGAAAGAAAGATACTTAGAGAAGCCCTGACCATACTAACCTTGCCAGGTAAAAATCAGCGTATCTGCAACAAAAAGGACTAAGCTACGTTTTTTTTTCACTAGCTGAGGAACTGGTCAATGAATATGGAACATGAACAGATTTTTTCGCTTGAGGAACCAAGGGAGCCACTCGTAAAATGGTGGATTAGCTATGCATTCAGTTACGGATCAACTTCTTGTTTGAAATCAGTATCACCAAGAAGCACTACCAGCTGCACTGCATAAACACAACATAAATTTCAAAAAATGTAGTTCTGCTAAGGGTGTGTGCAGAAGCTTTTCAAAACACAGGACAAAATATCCACGAATGATGAATCACAGAATCACAGAATGCTTAAGGTTGGAAGGGATCTCTAGAGATCATTTAGTCCAACCCCCTGCTCCAGCAGGGACACCTAGAGCACGTGGCACAGGGTGGCAGCCAGGTGGGTTTGGAAGATCTCCAGAGAAGGAGACTCCACATCCTCTCTGGGCAGCCTGTTCCAGGGCTCTGTCACCCTCACAGGAAAGAAGTGCTTCCTCACATGGAGATGGAACTGCCTGTGTTTCAACTAGCTAGACATAGTACAAATCAGCCTCCTGAGGTGCTCTCCTAGCCTAGGCACCTAACTTTTAGACAGGATAAACACTTTCAGGAGGGTAAAATTAGGAGGAGGAATGAATCCCCTCCACCATTTATGTGGGAAGCAGTATCGCTGATAGGAGGGAATAGGACTGAAAGGAAGATTTGGCAGCCAATATACCTGGGTTTTGTCACCCCTTGGCGTGCACTAGCTGTGTGATGCTGGGCCTGTCTTTACATCGTAATCACAGCCAAACAAGTGCTGAGAAGGATCAGAACTATGAACATAATCATTAAAATTTTGCAGAGAACGTGTAAGTTCAGAATTGGAATGAACATCTGAATTTTAAATTCTGATTTTTCCTACTTGTATCTTAATGAATATTTATTAAAGATTATTTCAGTCTAAAATATTGAATTTCTCTTCAAAATACATAATTAACGTCCTAGTAGCCCCTTCCTGATAACTGCTGAGTATCTAAAAAACCACACAGGCTATGAAACAAACAATCCTCTCTTTTGAGTCAAGAATCTTGGAAAACTATGAACCAGAGATTGTTTGGCTTTTCTTCTCATTCATGGCATGAAATTTCCTGCCAAATTTACTATCTCTAGTATAGACATAGATGGAAGCAAATCACTGTTGAGTCTCCCATTTGGAACCTTGGTACTGTACATTTGAGGACTCATAAATAGCAAAGCCATCTCGGTGATGCAACATGTCAAAGAGCACGTCAAATTTTATTTTGGGTCCTGTTCATTTTTTGTGCTTTCCATTTACCCTAAATGGTACTTATTCTCAGTGAAAGCCCACAATACTCCCCTAAGGCAAAAATGTACTTGATATCTATTCAAATTTTAAATAAAATATATAGGAGTCTTTCATTTCTCAAGCTCTCAGGACCAGTGAGTAAGAGTTTGATGATTGCTGATACCTAACGAGCAGAGTTTATAGAAAGATATTCTTAATAAAATTACTTAAAAATGATATGCGACTGACAGTCATTAGTAATTTTATTTGGGAAGGCTACGCAGTATATTATGTCTTTTTTTGTAGAGAACAATAATATACAAAATGTTGCCAATGATTAAGAAACTAGTCAGATTTATACTACTGCTTGAGCAAATGCCTCAATTTTATCTCAAAAAGACTATTCTCAAAAAGACACAAGTAATCTCAGATTACTGATAGCAAAGACAGAGAGGAAGAAGTATGGCCTCCTTTCATGATAATAGCATTCTGTTCGAGAGTTGTGCAAATAAGAAAGACAGTTCTGAGAACAAGCAGCCTTCTTTCTATAGACTGTAATAACATCTAGGCTTCTTTGAAATAAAATTTCAAATCCCATTACACTATAATGACATTAGAAGAATCCTTCAGAAAATAGACTGAATCCAAAACAGGAGAAAGAAAAGAAAAGAAACCACAAACCTGGAACACAATTTTAAAATAGGTGTTGGGATTCTGTGCTCTCAAGAGCAGAGGCAATTCAATGCCTAGTGCACATACATTCACAGAGCATCTTCACCAGCTACAAAAACAACATGGGAACACAGTGAGTCGATGAAAGGATGGTCGCAAATCAGCTCAGTCAAGTCCTGAACAGACAGGTCTTGCACCTAGGAGAAACCCTGAGAAGAGAAGAGAGCGTAGCTCTCTGAGGGCTGAGGCAGTTCTTTTGTGACTGGTTGTTCTGGGGGTGACTTGCACAACCTGCAGACAGCAATGGTCCCTAAGGGTGAATTCCTGGGAATCATCCCACATTGATATCTACACTACAGATCAACAAGGCTAACTTGAGTAAGTATATGCTAAAAGATGGCAAAAGAGTGATTGCTGTGGAAACTGTAACTGTCCTGAAATAGACAGCTACATATTCTTATTATCTTTCAATATCCTTTCCATCTCTGCGATTTCACTTTTTGTCTCAAAACATTCCTCTTTTTTTTTTTTCTTTTTTCTTTTTACTCCAAGGAAGTACATAGATCATAGGCTTTCAGGATTATGCTATCAGTATTTTGCAAAGACAATGCAAAGGAGATTTCTTAGCTCTTTTGTCATTCTTCTTTGGAACAACACAATTCTGTTGGCATTCAAAATCTTAATCGCATTTTAAAAAACTTTTAATATTTAACTTCCTGAGAAGTAACACTTCCAGAAAAATAGAGAGAAATAGCTGCATTTATGTGCATTGAAAATTTCTAATTCCCAATATTTCCCAAAATTTCTAATTCCCAATAATTTCAATAATTTAACTTTTTTTGAGAGAGCGCCTTCAGCAGCATATTTGCTTCAATTTTCTATTGCTTGGCATAACTTTTTATAAACTGCTTCACTAACTGCTTTCCCACACATTTTATTCACAAGCACTTTTCCCACACTAAATCACAATGTATACTTACTTAAAGAAATGAAGAGTTTCTCCCTCACAATTTAAAATATGCCATCATTGTCCAAACTCTCCATCAGAAGGTTATGTAAAATACATGTTGAGACAACCATTTTTTCTTGTTTTTTATTTTTTTTTCCATTCAGCTTTTCTATTCTTTCTTTTTAAGTCACTGTTCAAAATTGTAATGCTTTTGTTTGATTTTTATTTTTAGTCTTACTCTAGCATGGCAAAGGTGTGAAAAATACAAGAAATCATATCCCTCAAGAGGCACTACAGAGAGACAGTTAAACAAAAAGGCATCCCCTTTTTTTATGCTCTAGATTTAAGTATTTCAGTATTTTCTGGAATAAAATTACCTCATATCCAGTATCTTAAAACACCCCTTCCTTCTGTACAACTGAATATTTTGAAGATAACTAAAGTGTGGTTTGTACATTAGGAAAGTTGTTTTTGAGAGGGCGAGTGTCATTCAATCTCAGATTAGCAAAAATTCAGGGAAAGCAACTCCAGTTTTACTAGTATATTTGACTTTTCTGAGAATAATAGAGCAAAGTGACAAAGAGATGCAGTTGACATTATTTTGTTTAGATTTCTGAAGTACATTTTACATGGCATGACAGATAAAAGCTATTTTGAAAACAAAGTCTCTTGGGGCTATAGGGGGAATAACAAAGTGAATTGGAATGTGACTAGAGGAAAGAAGCAAAGATCTTTGATTTATGCAGTAACCCTGAGCTAAAAGGCAGTCATTTGTGCAGTCCATTAGGTTGTATTTGTTAATTTTTTATGTAGACCCTCAATCTCTTTCTCTAGCAGTAACTACAGAGATTGTTATGGATGTGAGCTTGTTTTTAATTCCTGCAGACTGTATGTAATTATATACTAGTAATCTCATTCTAGAGCCTGATGAAACTGGGTAATCAAATTCAGCATAAATGAATGAGTTATTAAGTGTCAATTTGTTTGCTCTCTTTTTAAAATATCTTCTTTTATATATAAAATATCTTCATCCAGGACTTCTATGAGCTGGATGAAGGCACAGAGTGCTCCCTCAGCAAGTTTGCTGATGACACGAAACTGGGAGGAGTAGCTGATAGCCCAGAGGGCTATGCTGCCATCCAGAGGGACCTGGACAGACTGGACAACTGGGCAGTGAAAAACCTCATGCAATTCAACAAGGTCAAGTGCAAGGTCCTGCACCTGGGGAGGAATAACCCCAGACACCAGTACAGGCTGGGGACTGACCTTCTGGAGAGCAGCTCTACGGAGAAAGACCTGGGTGTCATGGTGGACAACAAGTTGACCAGGAGGCAGCAGTGTGCCCTCATGGCCAAGAAGACCAATGGGATCTTGGGGCGCTTTAAGAAGAGCATCTCCAGCAGCTCGAGGAAGGTGATCCTGCCCCTCTACTCAGCCCTGGTGAGGCCACATCTGGAGTATTGTG
>NW_010583430.1:634447-655535 GCF_000705375.1 Tinamus guttatus
CTAGGTGACCCTGCGTGTGCAGGGGGGTTGGACTAGATGATCTCTAGAGGTCCCTTCCAACCTTAAGCATTCTATGATTCTATGAATCTATGAAGAGCAGAAGCTTATGGAGTCCATTTTATTCAGTAAGATCAGTAAGTAAGTCCATTTTATTCAGCGGAGCTCTTCCACCTATTTTAACTTTGTGCATAATCTAGTAAGCATATGCCTATTTTTCCCTCTTTAAAGGACTCTGAAAATGCAAAGCCCAGACCATTTCAGTCCAAACTAATATATTATGGAAACTGAGGGTAGAAAAATCACAGAATCACGAAATGTTTAGGGTTGGAAGGGACCTCTAGAGATCATCTAGTCCAACCCTCCTGCTCCAGTAGGGACACCTAGAGCACGTGGCATAGCTGAAAAGGAAGTTAAGATGGAAGTTTGTTCTTTGTTTTAATAATGCATATTCATCTATGTAAATAGTAACAAATGCATACAGAAATTAAGTCAGAGATTTAAATAAGCTGATATCTTTGTCGGTCAGTCTATAATACATGCTGAACTTTAAATATCTTTTGCATCTATGATTAGGAAATATGGGGAAGTATCCAGTAAAAAAAATTGTTACATATGTATAGTTTATATATTAAGTATGAAAGTTAGTATTGCAGTCTTTTTAAGAACCAAGTACCTGGCATGGATAGTCCAAGGACACAATGAATAAACAACACAAAGCATTTTAACACATCATTTTAGTATTTTTTTTTTGTTATTGTTGTTTTTTTTTCTTGTTTTTGCTTTTTCTTTTTAGTATGGCAGTTCTCTGTATGACTTGGCATAATATAGAATATAGTTCTACAGCAGGAACTTCATATTTTGAATCTATTAACAGCACATAAACTATTTATTAACTTACGGTATATCAGGAGCAATTTGGCAATTGGCAGGCATTGCTAAGCTATAGGTTAACATAACAGCACTGTTGTGTCCAATATCTTTTGAGCAATCTATTTCAGACCAGAATATTTTAACAGACACTTTATTTTATGATTAACACTAAAGACATGAAAGACACTTAAGCTGTTTGTATTGCTCTCACTATAGGCATCACAATAAGTTTTGCATTGACTGAGAGACTTACCATGTTGCCAATCCTTACCAAAGTGCTGTCACACACAGATATTTAGCAGAGCAAGGGAGTTTCACCACATGTGAAGACTGGCCACAAAACCCAGAGAGATTCTGGAGCAGTTTTGTGATCTTGCTATAATGCGAAAAATTGTCAACAGGAGGAAGATACAGTTGTAGCATTAGCCCCCCCCTCCATCCTCCCCTCCACATTTCTATGATCTCCGCAGGGAGAATCTCCAGCCTGATGTAGAGCAGTTTGCATGCCAAAAGGCTCATGCCAGGCAATATTTAGCAATT
The DNA here is from genome assembly GCF_000705375.1 of Tinamus guttatus. Next base: position 635,858 of record NW_010583430.1, read on the forward strand.
AAATAATTCTCATCATCCTTAAAAGGCAGACTCTTTAAACTTCTCCATTGCTTAGACCCTACACTTCTCCATGTCATGCAGCTGTAAGCTCAGTAGCTTGCTTTTACCTTCTCTACCTGCTGTTGCTTTTCCTTTTTCCTTTTTTCACAAAGATTGATATCTCAGTATCATTAAAATTCCTTCCCCCTCGCCAAATTTTATCTTGTCATACTAGATCAAGAGTTAAAAAAAAACTAAGCATTTTCTTTTTCAGATGTGTGCCAATGAGAAGGGACTTCAGCAGAATGAGATTTACTCTAGGAAAATCATTACTTGAAAAATCCACTCCAAATTTCAAAGCCTGACTCTGTCTCTACCCACACAGGGTCCAAGATAAAGCCCAGTGAGCTTAAAACAAAAACAAAAACAAAAAAATAGAAGAAGACAATACCACAAAGGAGGCAATTTGCTTCTGGTGAGCTAAAAGTGTTAGCATACTGAGCTGGGAATGTTAGTAATTTACATAGAGTGGCTTAAAATATTTGTAGTTCTGTTCTTGCATGGGAACCTTGAAAGGAGTAGTCCTCTACGGATATGAAATTCTGAGAGAGATGTGAATCTCTTCAGACGCCACTGAATTTGGAGGGCAAAGCTATACATCATAGAAATTGTACATATAAAAATTGCCCAGCTAAAATATAGTTAATAGTAGTTATTAGTAGTAACAGTAATTTATTTTATTTATTTTTTTTAATCACAGGAATATGTCAGTTATAGTCAATAAGTTTCTCTTTTTTTAAAAAAAATGGTAAATATCAAAATCATTTTCATCATAATTAACATTTTTAAAAAGCATAATAATTTTCATTTATTATAAAGCATTTTTCATTTTAACACTAAAAAACTGCATGGCATGGCATACTGACATATCAATCAAAATTGACAGAAAAATTCAGAGAGTATTTTTTTCCTCATAGAAGTTTTTTAAACATCTGAAAAACACTGGCCAGGACTTTCAAAAGGAACTTCTGGAATTTTTTTTTTACAGTGTTGACTCATTGTAATAACAAATCATAATTTCTAATGAAAACACCATATTCTATATTGCTAAAAACGAGAAAGAGGCATGTTCTGTTCAAAGCAGCAAAAGGTTGTAACTTATTGCACCATGAGGCTGATAAAAAAACAGTCACAATAAAGTGCTTATCTGAAAATTCATTTTCATGAATTCTATGAATGACTAAAATACTCATCCTTTTTTATTGATTCAGTATAAGATAAAAAGATAAAAAATCTATAAAAAGGAAACAAGAATAAAAAACATGCAATATATTAAATAAAAATTTTTAAATAATAATTAAAATTATTATTAATAAATAATAAATAATAAACTAACAAGTTATTATTAATCTTTCCTTGTGATTAATCTTTTCTTGTGATAAATCTACGCCATTACTAAATCAGTTTTGGCTGACATAAATCATGCATTCTAATTTATCCTAATTGGTCTAATATCATAGAATCATACCTGATTCTACCTGTCCATCTACAGTTTAAGTTTATTTCTTCTAAATTAATACAGCTGCTGTTGGAAGTAAGAGTTGGAAAGGTAATAGAGCTGGCTAACTGAATAATTTTTGTGGATAAATGAAATTACAAAAACATTTCAGTTTTCAAATCAGCAACAAATAGTTTTTAGAATGATGATTAAATATTCTATTACTTATCAGTGATAGCTTAAAAGATAAAAAAGAAAAAAAAAGTCCATAGTGGTATATAATCAATTAGAGATAGTCTCACAGTACAGGGTATACTAAAAAAGAGGGTATCCCAAATCTGGGAGCTCGTCAGAATAGAAAATATATTGGGTTAAACAGCCATACAGTAAAAGGCATTTCTAAGCAATAATGGACACCCATTAAGTGTTAATATTGACCTGAAAAAATATGCTTACCTCATCATCTATACCATCAGCAACCAGCCAAAATGAATCCAGAAATATTTAACAGCATGCATTTCTCATTAAAAAATGCAGTGATATTGACAGCATTTATATTATTTTAAACACCAGTTCCATCCATGCACCATCCCTCCATGGTGTCTGCTAAATTTAGTTATTTGTGAGGTAAGCTGAGTGCATAGTTGCATATTTTTTTTTGCTTATTATCCAGGTAGAACAATTAGACCAATAAATGCCATACTAAAAAGTAAATATTGAGAACTAGCAAATCTTAGTACACACAGGCTAAAGTACAACAAAAGGTATAGCTCAATACCCTAAAGAAATATGAAGGAAATATTTTAATGAAAGACAGCAAGGGAATTTGTGTGTAGGATCCTGGATATTTTGAGAGCCCTCCTCACATCCTTCTAAGAATGTTGTTAATATAGCAAGCTGAGTAGGGATAACTCGCACTTTCTTGTCCTCCATCTGCTTTCTTCTGTCTTTTATGATATAGGCTGGCTAGTTTTAGGATACAACATTTGCTGCTATAGAGAATATACAGAAACATCATAGCTCTGGGATGTTCATCTCAAAGAATGATCATCCTACAGGTGTATTGTGGATTGACATTTCCCAAAATAAACCCTTTGGAGATCCACAAAGCAGACATCTCACACACAAAGGAAAGAATAAAGGCATTTTTATATTTATTGCTAGACAATGATGGCTATTAGAAGACTACTGTCAATTTGTAAGTGTTGATTTTTACTTTTCTTTCTTTTTTTTTTCCTCCCAACCCTACTATTGTCATAAATAATGTCTTGGATTATGATAATTCAAAGAAATAAGGGGAAAAAGACATCTTTCTGTTAAAAAAAGTAAGCGTGTATGCCCTTCAGTCCTCATATAGAGTTGTTGCACTGATCTAATCTGATTTAATGTTCTTTTATATAAAACAAGAGACTAAGGGTAGAATTGCATTTCTACCATTTTTCTAAAAACAGATATATTGGCAAAGGGGCTTGTGGTGAGAGTATTACTGAGTTCCTTAAATTCATGTCTGTACACATGAATATGTATTTTTGTCTAAGGACATACATTAGATTTCCATCTTTTTTTTTTTTTTTCCAAGACAGAAAACTTTTTAAATACATATTTCTTTATATAATAAAACAAACCAAAGGAAAAAGAAAAAACAGAACTATTTGAGCATGAAGATTCGAAAAAGGACCCCTAGGAGGAAAATAGAAAGAAAAGCTCAGGGAGAAGCCTGAGCTTGGCAAGGTAAGGAGAGTGGGCAGGACTGCAGAAATAGGAAAGAGAGACAGAATGGAAGAGATAGGAGAAAAACAGCTCATGCTATAGTGTGTTACAATAGCTTAGAGGAAAAGAAGCTGAGGAAAACAATGTGCGCAAACAGATAAATGAAGACTTCCTCAGAATATACACGAATTAGATTTTGAGACAGAAGGAAGCATTAAGCATACAAAGACAGTTTAGTCAGACTTTAAGAAAGATATGCAAAAGCAGCAAGTGATTCAACTTTCAGGAAAGTGAATCAGGTAACGTAGCTGTAGCAGAGCTCCATGACATGTAATTTACCTTGCAGCCAGGCTGCGTCCAGAACTCATGCCAGCTTTTGTCAACTGAGCACTCTGTATAGATACCCTTTAAAGGCTTCAGACCCTTCTCAGAAAGGAAAGAACAAAGTATCAATTAATATTTTAATAAAGAAATATGTTTCCTTGGGGAAGCGGAATTATTATTTTCCTATTCAGCAGTGGATTTTATCTAGCTTTCATATAGAGACTCTAATGCTAATAAATACTATGCTCTAGAGCAGAATTAGAAAGGTAGGAATCCTGGCATTTAACTCGGCTGAATAATCAAATAAGATCAGGCAGTGCTAATTTAGGCAGGTACCATTAATACTGTTGGCAGAATACGTATAATTTTCTTTTACAGATACTGAGCATGAATATCCATTTTACACTGTTTGCTTGGCAGGTACACCACCTTTGGAGCAACAATGACCATTCTTTTGTCAAAACAGCCAAAAGTTTAACTTTGCCTGTGACTGAAACTTCTATCAGGAGAGAATTGGTTTGAAGAGTGCTGCTACAACTTCTATTTTATCCCTTGCACATGCTGCTTTGTCTTTTAAATACCCTGCATGCCATGGAGATAAAATCCGTGGCTGTTGGATTCAGACGTGAGCAAAGGGCAGGTCTGAAATATGCAGAAACAAGGAGCAGTTTCCATAAAGTTTAAATGCTAGGGACATGGTTTAGAAGCACATGGTGGTGCTAGTTTTCCAGTTGGACTCAAAGATCCTGGGGGTCTGTTCCAACCATAATGATTCGATGGTGCTGAACAGATTCAGGTACTCCAAGGCTGCTCCACTCTGAGCGCCAGCGCACAGGCAGTGGGCATAAGCTGTGACATTTGTTTTGAAGCTTTCCAAACACAGCTACCCAAATTAAACAGCAATGTACATGGACCCAGGATTTCAAGAGAAACAAACTGGCACAACAGTATCAATTTGAGGAAAAACACGTGACTGTTTCCTAGCACACACTAATTGCTATTAACTTATTATCTTCCCATGGCTGAAAATGAAGACAGTTTTATTTCCTCAAAGAAATCCAGAAAGGATATTCAAGAAGATTTTCTCCTATGATTTCATTCATAGTCTTCAAGTACCGCATTTCGATTGAGCTAGAGTGAAGGATGTATTGATTTGACAGGTGTTATTTATGATAATAAACACTCTTTTCTCATCCAGAGAGATGACATCTGCTTTTCTCTGATGAAAATGAAATTATAGACAAGAGAGAAAAAAAAGAAGTCACTCATGACTCACTACATTTTCATGACAATGAATGTTTTTATAGACATCAGAAGACAGAAGCTTACTACATATATTTTAATGCATGTAAGTTATCATCCCCACTCCTAACATTAATGTGTGTTCATTGTGTTATCACCTGCAAGATACTTGCTCCACATTTTGTAAATATCTGCCTATTTTTTGTATGCAACATGTTTATCCTTGAGCAGAACATATAAACCTTAAAATGAATGTCTGTGGAAAGCCACATTTTCACTCTATACACCAAATAATATGCCCTTTTCTGAAGTGCTGGCTTTTTTAGCTCAAATATTCTTCAGAAGAACATTTTGTAGTGCTTGTGATAGTGAGAAAGTTCTTAAATATGTTAACTCTGAGGATGAAATTCTGACTTATCAAAGTGAAATCTTCCACTTATTTATGAGGAATGAAGTTTTCTTCATTCTTTTTCAAAGCTTATATCAGAATGGAAATATACGTCTCTTACAGATGCACTAAGAACTTATCTGGAACATTATCCTATGATGGTTATAAACCATCACAGATCATGTTCTGGACCAAATGCTGAATATTATCCTGACCGAATAACAGCTCTTTGCAGAAAGGTGATCATACTAAGCCAACAGCAACTTATCTATGGAATCTTATCACCCTAAAAAAAGGCACAGTTCAATTATAATAGTCAGAGACTCTGCAAAAAGTTTTGGTTATTATTATATTGCTCCAAAACTTTTGGGAGTAATGGGGAAAAGATAGTCAAGAAAAAAACAAACACTTAAACAAAGAAAACATAGCTCTCCCACTCTAGATTTCTGCAATATACTTATAATGTATCAGCGCTTCTGTGTGCTAATATGTTGCTTGATACCATTATTGTTCCTAGAAAGGCTAAATTCACCTCTTATCCATGTCAGATCCATCCCCTATTTGAGCATAAGAAGGAATCACTATACAAGCAAAAAGAGTCAAAGTCAAAGTAACCTTTTTACTGCTAACAGTTCTAAATGGAGAGACCAAAGGACAAAACTGGCCAACAAGAAAGAGAGATTTATATGCATGCTATAAAAGTGGTTGAGATATGTTAATTGTATTAATATTTATAGTCCAACTGTTACACACAGGGATTTCTATAAAATACAATTATTATGGTATGCAAATCAGACATCTAAGTGCATTACATTTTATGCAATGAAATGCATAAAAAAGCATAGTTAGGCACCAGTGATTTAAAAGAAAAAAAAAAAACTCAATAAATTATGTCTATTAAAATATACTGGATTCTAATTACCTTATTTGGAAAGTGGAGCTATATACCAGCCAGCCTGAGGATGGCTCTGCCTTTTTGGCAAAGAATTGTATAGCTAAAATTTCAGTTCATGCATTTATTTTTTATTTTTAAATGACACTTAAACATGCTAGTAATATGCAAGAAAATTGACACTATCAGTCAGGTCAAGTTAACCTTTTCTTGTTTTACATTAGCTTTATGTGAGTTTAGTTTACACAGTTTGCTTAAATCTTAAAACAAGAAACATCTCAGTGTTTCTACAGTGGATCTTTTCGTGTCACTGAATTCCTAAAGGCTGTGGCATTTTATCAATGTCTTAAAAAGTATTTAAAAATAGAAAAAAAAAACTATTAAAGAGTTGTACCACAAGCATATTGTTATGAATGTTGTTGGTGACTCCACGCAGGCATGTTATTTGCCAGCATTCGTAAACCTTGGTAGCATCTAGGATAAAATTCTCATTTAAAATGCATTCATCACAATATGGAAACACATCCACATTCTATCTTGTGATGTTATTTAATGCAACGGTAACATTTTAGCACTATAGCTGTAGCCTGATGAGCCTTATAAGCTTCCCATGTCCTGCAATAATGTCAGCCTTTTCCTACAAGGAAACCACACACTTAGAAAATGTCTGCCCGCTAATTTCAATTTTCAAGAGAAAACACATCAGTATGTCACCTGCCCTTCTTCTTGCCAAAACTGGAGTAGGGGGAGAACACATACTTTAAGTGAGCACCTTATTTGCTACATGACAAGGCACTGGTCAGAATGCAGGAAAGGCAGGAACTTCGCTCTCATAAATGTAAGAACCCTAACTCTTTGCTTTCTTGGGATCAGGCTAGGAAAGCAAGGTGTGTTGCATCAACTGGAATGTATTGAAAGAAAACAAAGAAACAAAAACAACAACAACAACAAACTTCAGAACTTGAAGCAAGAGGCATAGTGTAGCATAGCGACCATGAGGAAGACAGAAAGTTTCTTTTAATAGATGTGGACAGAAGCGGAACTTGTGAACTATGAGCTGAAATATTGTATTCTGGTGTTTGTCCCTGATGTGCAGGGGAAAAGAGTATATTTTCTCTGCATATTCTGTCTAAATAAACAGAACTGCACTAGTAAAATATCCAGATGAATATCTTCTGATAGAAAGCTATCATCTAGAGTGTGAATACTAAGTAGTCACTCAGAAATGGCAGATACATTTTCGCATATAGGCATAGAACAGTTTATGTTGGAGGGACCTCTGGAGGTCATGCAGTTCAACTTTATTCTTATTTATATCAGGCTGCTCATTGCCTTGTCCAGTCAAATTTTGAATAACTCCCAGGATGGGTAACCTGATACAGTATTTGATGAGCATTATAATGTTTGCTTTTTTTCCTAACACATAATTAGATTTCTACATGTTACAGGTATGTCTGTTGCTACTTATTCTGTCACTAGGCACTTTGAGGAAGAGCTTATCTCCATCTCCAACAAAATTTCATTAGGATGCATTTGAAGACAGCAACTTGTCTTTACCTTGCAAAACTGCTGAAAGAAAATTCTCTCAGCCTTTCTTTGCACTTCAAGTGCTGCAGCCTTCTGACCATCTTGGTTGCCCTGCATTGAGCTGGCTTCAGTATGCCTGTGTCTTTCTTCTACTGGGGAGTCTTAAACTGGATACAGTGGTGTTCCAGAGATGGGCTCCCAAAGGTTGGACAGAGGGAGATAATCACTTTGATCCTGCTAGTTATATTCTTGCTAATCATAGAATCATAGAATGCTTAAGGTTGGAAGGGACCTCTAGACATCATCTAGTCCAACCCCCCTGCACATGGGTCACCTAGAGCACGTGGCACAGGACTGCATCCAAGCGGCTTTTGAAGATCTCCAGAGAAGGAGACTCCACAGCCTCTCTTGGCAACATGTTCCAGTGCTCTGTCACCCTCACTGTTAAGAATTTTTTCCTTAAGTTCCCGTGGAACTTTCGATGCTTCAGTTTCTCGACGTTTCCCCTAGTTCTATCAGTGGCCACCACTGAAAAGAGGCCAGCACCATCCTCCTCACTGCCTCGCTGGAGGTACTTTATATACTGATCATGTCTCCACAGTACAGCCCAGAATGCCTTTTTTTTTTTTTTTCTAAATGTATCCGCAAGGATACATTTCTGGCTCATGATGACCACCAGGATGCTCAGGACCCTTTCTGCAGAACTGAAATCCCATTGGTCATCAGCTTGTACTGTGGTATGTGATTATTCCATCCTAGGTGCAGAATTTTCCATTTTTCTTTGCTGTATGTCTTGAGGTTCTTGTCAATCTACCACTCCAATCTGTCAAAGACCTTTGCAATAGCACCTCTGCCCTCCAAAGTACTGCACACTCTCCCCAGTTTGCTAGCATCTGCAAATTTGCTGAGGGTACACTCTGTCCCATTATCAGGCTGTGAGCTGTTAAACATAAATATTAAACATTACCATAGGCATTACAAGCTATTGGGTCCACTATCTGAGAAATTCCACTAGCAACCAATTCTTGCTTGGAATGTGTACCTCTGATTCCAAGCCTTTCAGCCCAGTGTTTCAGTGAGTTTTCCATCAAGCTTCCAGGCCATCTGTTCTATGCACATTTCACCAATTCAGTGATGCTCAGTGACAGGGCAAGAGGCTAATGACAGAAACTGAAACTCAGGAAATTTCATCTAAGCATAAGAAAACACTTTTTTTTTTTTTTTTTTCCCCACTGTGCATGTGTTTGAACACTGGAACAAGTGGCCGAGAGAGATTGTGTGGTCTCCATCCTTGAAGATATTCAAAATATGATTAAACAAAGCTGTAGGCAACATGCTGTGTTTGAGCCTGCTTTTAAGGGAGTGGCAGAGGGGGGAATTAGATAATCTCCAAGAGCTCCTTCTAACATCAATGATGTGGCACTTCTAGACTAGATAGGATTAACCCTGTAAGCAGGTTCTGCTTCCAAACTGTTTCCTTTGAGCCATATGGATCTCAGCCATGAAGCATCTTAGATATGAACTTGCCCCTGCACCTTCTCCTCCCCCACTGCGTTTTTTCTTTATATGTTTAAGACAAAGTCTGAACATTATCTGGAGTGAAAAACTCACCATTTTGTAAGAGCTTTGCACAATCAATAATGAAAACAATATTAAAAAAGTTCATCTGAAACTTTTCTCTGGCCTCAACTGCTCTTAGCACCTTTTTTCTTTAAAAAGTCATTATTTCTGAGACCCATTTACCATTTTCTATCTGCAACAAAAGGAAGATGTTTCAGGCAAAGCCTCCTAGCTTGCACTCTAAATCAAACAGCAAGGTAGGACACATTATTAGAAACATGCATTGAGCCTAAAGGGTCTTGAAAAGTGAGCTCAATTTTTCCATTTTCCTTCCAATTAAATTAACAGATTGAGGGAGTTTTCTGCCTATCTGCCAATAGCGCATATTTTATCTGATAATGTTTTGTTAGAGAAAACCACAGGGAAATCCAAGCTGGAATTTTGATTTCTTCTTTTTGTAATGGACTCTGGCTGCTACCCTGCCTTATAATTAAGCAAGCTGTCAATATATATTGCAGCCACAAGACAGCATCCTCTGTCAGTACTTCTCACAGTTGAAAAGTGAATTAGAAACATTTCCACATCTGGCTGAAAAAAAAAGGTGGATATTGGCAGATACAAAGCTATCTCAATGCATCAATCTCTTGTGTAATTACTGACCATTAAAGTTCTTCATTTTTTCTAAACCTTCATGGGAGACTTTTGCTACCTTCTCAGAGGTAGATCAATAAACGTGAATAAAATAAAATTATCTAGTGGATAAAATTCACTTTGAGAAGTATGAATGACATGACAGTTGTAATTGGAAAGCAAGAAACTTTTTGCCTAGGGATCGTTGGTAGATGTTTTTAGTTTCAGAAAGCTCTGGCAAAGCCGGATAAGCTGGAACAAGACATCAAGAACTACACTGGATATTTTACAGCCTTTAGCCCAAAGACATGTGAACTGGCCACCTCAGTACTGATAAACCAGAACAACTTACTGATTAAAGAAAGGAAATCAAGTAGCAAAAGAAGAGAGTAGAAATAAAATATGAAAGATGAGTGTGGGTACTTGGTTCCTAACAAAAATATCATGATTTGTTGCTGGGCAAGCAAAATAAAGCAAGGTTTGTAGGTGTTCTGAAAGAGAAAGATTCAAGCACAAGTAAAGCCGAAGAACCACAGAAGGCCTGGAGACTAAACTAACACATAATTGCCTGTCTTGATAGCTTAATATTCAGGATATTAGTCTTTTTGAATCAGGCTGGGGAAAAAAATGAGATCTGCTATTTGACAGCTTTGACTATGTATCCGTATCTGTATACATGTATACAAACATGCACACACACATGCATATTATATATATATATATATATACATATATATTCTCCAAAGGAACTGTTTTTATAATGAGTGCACACAGAGATTTCAGAGGTGCCCTATTTACTGCTCTTTACACTGAAGAACCATATATCAAGTCTATCACTGTAGAAAAACTGCCTTTAGACAATGTTCAATAAATGAAACAAGACATTCAATATTGCTCCTGCAATATTAATAAGAAAAGTTGAAACCTGATTTGGTATTTCCAGGACGCATGATGGGATGCTATTGCCTTAATTGTAGGTAATTACAGAGCATATATAGACAAAAAATGCATAGAGTGAATACATTTACAAATGAAAATATTTGCTTCTGGAATAAGTATCAATGTCAGAATTCTAACTTACTTTTATTTTTAGCAGTGCTACAGAAGATCTGACTAAGAAATACTTAGAAAAATTGCTTATGCAACTTTTGACTAGCACCACATGAATTCACTGTCAGGAAGGTGAATGTGTTCTGTTATTTGCTTCATGTCAAAAGGAGAGGGAAAATGTTTCTGGGCACACATGAACATGTGACAAATAGAGGAGTTAGCATGCACAAGAGAAACAACTGTAGTCTACAGAATCAAGTTCCCTGCTGTCCTCAGGGCAGCACTTCACACCCTTGCAGTCCTGTTGGCATCTGAGAGGTATCCCTAAGGAATAAATGCTCTTTGAATTTGAATCAGCAAGAAAACATACTGTTAAAATACGTATTTAGGACAGGAGGAAGAAAAACAAGAGTTTTTCAAAAACAAGGGCATGTGGTACTTTATTAAATAGGTACTGGTCTGATGTCCTTTCTCCTTTGATGTCCCAGGAGGAAAGCGAGAATATTACTTTCTTCCACTGTACAGTGCTGTGGACGTTTTATCTTTAGCTCTCTAAACTCTCTCCTTCGCATTCTGCTTAAAAATAAGACACGAAACCTTTCCCTTAGTAGGCATTCTAAGACACTGCTGCAAAATATATTTACTCATAGCAAGATTAAAAAGCTTTTCAAAGAGCATATGATTTAGCAAGAGTAAAGGACATTAGAAACAGATTTTTACTTCGTGATTCTTAAGAAATAAGTAAGTTACTTTAAATGAATCCTTCTACAGGAGCATTATTGATTACAAAAAGACTCTGGCTGCATCATATTAAGAATCTGCGTATTACGGCCTGAAGTGCATATTCTAGTTCAGATAAGCAGATTATTATGAAATTTGCTTGAGAAGACATAAATTAAAAGTAAACCACCCATATCTCCATGCACCCATACCCCAGGTAGAAGCTGACTTGCAAGAGAAGCTACGGTCATTTAAAATCTGAGAAACTTAACTGTAGCTTTATTATTTGCACTAAAGTCTCTTCAAATTCATATTTAGTAACCTTAAGAATCTCAGCTCATACACAGAAAAATCAACATGAAAGCCAGTGTCAGGTAGTAAGAGAGAGAGGAACCCAGAGAAACCCTTATTCTGATACCCAAAGATAAAGTTTTTTTCACTACCTTGTTCTATATGTAGATAGCTGCATACAGATTAAAGGAGGGAAGAACAGCATATTCTATTGTAGTTCGGAAAATAAAGAGATGCAACTAGCTTTTATTGGCGGATGTAATAGAATATGGACACAAGACTGCTATGAAAATTTAGTAGTTATTATTAATGGATGCAAATTAATGTCACAGTAGATGTTAAGCATGTACTGAACCAAATAAGCGCTCATTTGACCTATACATGTTTTGCTTTTCTCGGTAGAATTTTTTGCAATTTAACATTTGAGTTTTGCCCCTAATTTGAATTTAGTCCACAAAAATTAGTATAAATTACATTTTTATACTATTTGGACTCAAGCCAATTTGCCTGTCAAGGCCTGTAAGCTAGGCCACAAGACAATCCAAATATTTCAGTAATAACTGAAATACATCATATAATTTCTTAACTTGAACACATTACCTTGAGCTATTTTATTTGCTTTCAGCAATTTCTTGCAACATATGGAGCTATCATTAAGCTCACATGTTTTAAAAAAACATGATGACAACATGAACAGAGCTTAAAATTGATTCCATTCACAATATTTAGAATACTGCATCAACTTTCACCACCAACCCACAAAGCTCAAGGGAAAATGGGTCAGTGGAAGGGTATGTATCACAACCTGCCAAGAAAACTGACAAACAAAATTTTGCCAAATAGATATGCTTATTGACAAAAGGAAGTTTTTTTTTTATGCTCTTATTGACAAGTCCTCACAAATCCCAACAACATGACTATTTCTGATCACCTGAAATCTCCTAATCTCCTCTTTTTTTAAAAAAAAAAAAAAAATACAGAACTTATAGTTGCTGCAATTTCACTCAACAAATCTGCTACCAGGTTTCCTTAAATTTTCTTCCTAACTTCTCAGCCTCTGCTTAGAATGCTTTACATTTCAAGAATTTCTCTGAAATCAGGAGAGTTGCGATCATAATTCTTATAGTAAATATTTAAAGAAAATTAAAGAATAAATAGTACAGGACCTGTAAATTTACAAGAACAAATAACAGTATCCATGATGCTCAGCTGTTTGTACTTCATAATGTAAGGTTTAATTTGTTCATGCAATGCTAACTCGCCAACTTAAAAGGGGTGAGTTAGACTGCTGACACTCTGATGCTTTATTTAAAGCTCTTCACAGTCTGTGTAGCCACAGTCCTCTGGCTTCAGGAATCTAATACTTAAAAGTCACAGCAATCCAAAGTCTTTGCTGCTTCAGACTTAAGATGTTATCCATCCTCTATCCCTTTGTGTTATTTTAACAGCTCCATAAATGCGCAACAAATATTCCTGTGTATTAAATGAAACACAGATAAACTCAATAGATTTTTACATTTTTAATTTAAAATATTTATAAAAAATGGAAAGTTTGTTCTATAAATAACAAGAGCAGCGAGTTCATATTCTGTAACTTATGAATTATAAATCACCATTGTAGAGCTTATAGAAGAGCAACACAAAAAGAATGGAGAATTCAGCTTTCCTTCCTTTCGAAGCTCAGCTACCGAGGAAATCCAAGAGACCAACACCCACGATTTTCTGCAACACTTCCTTCTAGCTATATCACAACATTCATTGTCCTCGCATTTTGTGAATAACAACCAAGATTGACGTGTTATCTTCAGATATCAAGTAGGTGGTAGCTTGTGTGTTTTCTGACTGAGTCCTTCAGTGCTGTTCTCTCAGCACAGCCATAACATGAAGTAAAGCTGTGCATTACAAAAGGTTCACACAGATTCACTTTTATTAACCTTTTGGGTACCATCTTTAAAGGTGTTGAAAACAAGAAAGCAGAAGTTTTAGTTCATAATGCCTCTGGCTTCAAAGATCCTAAACAAAGATAATTTATAAGCTGAATATTATGGTGCTCTGTGGAAATGTGAACATAAGCAGCATGTTAAGGGTCAACATCATTAGAGTGGCTTTGAAGAGCATTACATGTTTTCCTCTTTTGCTTCAGGGAGTACTAAGGACTCCCTGCAATGCAATTTAATAAAACATCTAAATACTATGAGCTATAAGCGTAATCTGTTTCCTTTTGTCTTTTCTCCTATTTCTTATCCTCTAATCTAAAGCATTAGAATTCAACAATGATTATAAATGTTGCATTAAGATATTGTAGCTGAAAGTGATACAAACTCCCCATTAATGGCAATCTACATACTAAGTTAGCTAAAGACAATGGAAAGAATATATAAATGAATGTTTTTGTCATTCTGTCTTGATGATGGAGGAAGTCTGAGTCAGCATAGTGCCCTATTTTGGCCCTGGGGAAAATTAAGGTCAGCATTCGCTAAGTTTCTAAACACTGTATTATGTCTGTGGAACACACACACTCCCCCGTCTCCCCCACAAAAGAATTTATAACTAACATCATTAATCCTAATTATAACACTAAAAAGCAATTGCATTAATTAAAGATTCTGTTATTTCTTTTCTTTTTTAAAAAATTTATTTCAGTATACATAGCTGAATTGAATTCAAGCTGTCATTGCTAATGTGCACTGAATACTCTTTTATAGTTTTTTCAGAGACAATTGTTTTGATCATCAGAGATGTTTTTAATAATGGGACAAGTATAATGGGACTTTAGGCAGATCAATAACAAGGTTCATTAGTGCTTTACAATATGAACATTAAGATACTACTAAAGAAATCATTAATTGTGTGTTGAAAGAAAATATAGTCTCACTCAACTGATATACGCCACTCATAGCTGCCAGAACACAAGCTTCCAGACATCCCAACTGCCTCTGGATTATTAGACCTAGAGAGGGATGGCAAGGTTCAACTCTTCCTGCTTTCATTTTAATGATAGACTTCTTTCAAAAAATAATACTTCTTTTATTACTTTTCCTAATAAATAATATTTTCCTTAATTCTTAAATTGAAATTATATATTAGAATAATAAGGAAAATCTCTGTATTCAGTTTCAACTTATCTACAGTGTTAATCAAGAATGGTTCAAATGTTCAAAGCTTATTATTTTGAATAGTTATTTATGATACCTTCAAATGTCAGGAATATTCAAACTAGTCACTTGTTAGATAGTCTAAAGAAAAAAAATCATAGCATCATCTTCAGTTTATCTTGAGATTTATCAAACCCACAGTAATTTTTGGTTTCTATTTTGGGGAACAACAGGAAAACCTGCTTGTGGTAGCCAGACTACCACTGAAATGATGGGAGCATAAAAAATAAGTATAAGGGAAAAGGAGAAAAGCTTCCCCTTATACAAAAGACTTCATGCTGCCATAGGTGGTCTTAAAAGACTTTAAGACCTGAATTCAGGAATGTAAGTCTACAAAATAGACTTAAAAAGCCATTGTCATTTGGTTCTAAGTGATTGAAACCACATAGAACAAGCTCTTCTCATTTTCCTTTGCTCAGCTCAGGGCCGGGGAAAGACATAGGAACAAAAATAAGTCCAATACTCAGAGAAGAACAAGGAATTGCTATAACCCTTATGCAAGGCCCTCATGAAACCTCAAGTGAAACTCTCCGTATAGCTCTGAGTACTCAGGAATTGCAGCTGGGACAGGAGCAGGGAAGGAATGCCATCCCTGATGACCTGATTCACAAGAGGAGGCTTTATCTTTATCAAGAGGAGGTTTTCATTTTATCTAAATGGAGGCAACCTGGAGATCAGATAAGCAGCCCTACTGAGATTTTCTTTCACCCTTCATAAACATTTACAATACTGCAAATCAAATGTATAATTTAACAATTCAGAATAATGGACCTTTATCTGGATGAGAACCAACTTTTAGTTTTTTATGGCTTTAATTAGAGGATTAATGGGTTAACTAAAAAAATACTTTTTCTACATAGTAGTTGCTATATTTTAACTCAACTTTCTCATATGTAAGGTAAATTACTATTCTATTGCTAAGACTCTAATGCACAGAATATATGATTTTACTGAGTGCTTTCGCAAAGCTTTTTCTTTAGCATGATTATACATATCCCTGCTTTTGTTGCTCTGTGGAAACAGTAACACTGTTACTGAGTAGAAAGAAACCTTCATACAATTACATTAACTCGACTGTTAAACCCATTTTAATGTTCTTCAAGGCACACATTGAGCAAAAATAATAGTATTGAGCAATACAGCCTTTTACTGAGAACAAGCAACAGATTCTTAAAATGAAGTAAAGATTTGCATAGTGAATTAAAAATGCACTTTACACTTAAAATGAAAAAAAAGTAAAAACTCATTTTTTTTTGTAAATAAAGCAAGATTTTCTGTAGCTTCTGGAGTTCAGACTACTGGTTCATAAAAATTGGAAAGCCACTTCCAAGCAATGAGACATGCTTGCAGCAAAAACGGAAAACTATTCAACACTGAACACATTCAAAATAATGTTATTTCACTGAAGGAAAAAAAAAAAAGTCAAAGTGCAAAACTTAGAAAATGAATACCCTGAGATTTTAAAACATCATTAACAGGGTTAAAATTACCATTTTAGACTGTAGAAGAAAACAGTAACAGACACATTCAATACATCATTTAGTATTAAATTCCATTTACTTACAGCAAAGAGTGCCATATATTTTAGAAGAGAATGATAATGATTCACTTTAGAGAATATCATTATTTTGCTAAGTGAAGCTGGAAGAGTGAAAACACTTCAGCAGAAGCAATCTGCTGAGAATTCAAGTGGTACTAAATAAAAAAAAAAAACTACCAATACCATATTTAAAATATTGATAAAACAAGATTCACTACACTAGACTAGGCCTCTGTTTACCGATGATAACAGAGAGCTAATGATACGTCCTCACTTTTATAAACGTATCTACTTAAATATAAAATCTAACTTCATCTTGTTTCCCAGTGCTCTACTAGAGACTGATTCACTGATTGTTCCAGCATTTCGTAGGGCTGAGGCCTATTTCATCCATTTGCTCTTGTGTCAGCATTAATCCTGAGCTCAAAACAACATTGTCCTTCCTCTAGCATGTCCCTCCTCCCTACATCAGCATAGGAATATTCTCTAAAATTATCTCTAGTATTCTCTAAAATCTTTATGTTGACTCACTCTTTAAAGTATGGAAAACACTAAGGTAAATATACATTGCCTTTTATTAGGAGCAAAAAAAAATGCTTTTACAAAGTCAGTTGTTATGATTCAACTTTGTAAAACCTCTGTAAAACACTATATTTTAGTCTAGGTGCTAAGAAATCAGTAGTTCTCCCCTTCTCCTGAGTAATGAGTTAAATCAGACAGAATCTGTGTAGAGGCATAAAGGGAAAAGAACACATCTATCAGAAAAAAAAAATGCACACACCCACACGCAAAACAATACACACAGGTATGAGACCATCCCCTTACAGCCTTGACTTTCCTTCTCCAGGTGTAAGCTACTGGTGAAATAAATAACCACTACTACTTTCCACCACCCACCGGGAAGTTTCTCAGTGGGAATTTATTGCCCATCTTCTGAAAGCTCAGGTCTTGGGGAGCACATTCAAATTGGTTTATCCTTGGAGGCAGTATAGTTTCCAGAGATTTAATGTCAGGCTAAGGAGAACTGACCTGTTGCTCCAAAGGAAGGTTTGTGCAGGAGCATTTGCTCTTGGTGGCCCCTCTGGATCTTGCCATGTGTTATGATCTTTCTGCTGACTATCTCTTATGGCTGGTTATCGCTACAAAATCTTTTGTTGTTGTTGTTGTTGTTGTTCTATAAACAACAAAACAAACCAAAACAAAAAAAAAAGTCAATAGCATCCAGAAAAATTCTGAAAACTTTTACCAGAGGGGAAAATGTACTTCTGAATGAAGTCTCTTTAATTCCTCATGTTGTCTTGGACAATTCCTTGTCTCAGGCACAGTAAATGCCATTTGCTTGTCTGAATATTTCAAGGCCAGATACAAGCTGATATATGGATTTATAAATGAGTTGCAAATGTGGGCCAGACCAACCTATGCCTTGATTTCCAAGAAATGACCGAATGGCAGTCTGTCCATCTATTATTTTTATGTCAAAAACAGGTGAAATTAAGGTAACCTTACAGCAGGTCAGTCTTTAACTTATGAAGTTAATAAGCCGTCTAGAGGATTCAGCACATAAGTTAGCCCTGAAAAGAGCATTCATGTTCCTCTTTCCCCTTCAGTTAGAATCTTTTAATAACTAACAAGGTGAAATTCATGGAGTTCTGTTGTTAGCACACCATCTGGTCTTCTCTTTTGACCAGGATAGGAAGCCACTTGCACATATTATTAATAAGCTCTATAACTTGTACTATGCCTCATTTGTTTTTTTCTACTACTCCTACATTAAATGCTGATGGCAAATGATCACACATTTTTTTCCTTACACATTAGTCCAGTCTAAAAATATGGAGGCATTCATTCTATCGCACAAATAATATATATATATATATTTAAATTTCTCATATTATTGTTTGGACAGAAATGCTTTCTGATTCTAGAAGTCCATTGCTTTCTAGGAATGGGAAGCCATTGCATATCTCCTCATGAAAGATATTTTCTGTTTTAAGGAATAAGAAATCCTCTCTTTCCAAAAAGAGAAATCATCTCTTACCCAAGGAAAGACAGACATTCAAGCATTTGGCTTCCTCCGTCTTGCATATATTTTCTCTGTAGGAGATGTTGGCAGTCCACAGCTGTACAAGAGAAGAAATTTGCAAAATATGCAAATATCAAAATCTTGAGCAGCCCAGAGACTGGCAGATGGAACATCAAACAGCAGATCATACTCACCTACACAGAACCACCACATCAATTTACTAATGTATTCACCATATTTTCACATAATATACTTTTATTATTATCACTCCTATTTGCAGGGTGCCCTGAGAAGCTGATTTTAATTTATTAAGAGTAGGGGGTTTTTTTGGTTTTGTTTTTGATGTTTTTTTTTTCCTCTCTCTTCCTGAAAGTAATAAATATAGGAAAGAGACCAAAGAGAAAGCTAAAACAGCTGGTCTAAGTGATGACACATCATCATAGTTACTGACTGTCAGACGAAAAGAAACCGAAAACAGCTCTTGACTCTGGAAAAATATTTCTCTATTCCTTTTTACCTTTCCTCTCCCTAAAGCCTTGTTCTTTACCCCACGTGAAAGTAATAGGAAGTAAAAATAAAATGACAACAGCAAAAAATATAAACTATCTGTATTGTCCTTTAGTTTAATTCACACTTCAAAATCCTGTAGCCTAAAGTGATGCAGTTTAAATGAAATTAGATTGGCTCCTAAACACTGAATCATTTATGAGCATGTTATATAAATATATTTACATTTTGTGCTACATTTTGAGCATTTGGGCTAAAATTTAGCACTAGAGTTTGCCTTTTTACATTATCTGTTATTGAAATCAAGCCCTTAGGATAGTTATTTTTTGCATAAAATGAAAAACAGCTCTTCAGCCCTTCAAACTAGTTTCTAGATGTAACTTTTTAAATGGTTTTGCTATTTTGTTGTGAAATACATCGTGAAAATATGTGTCAAAGGGCAACATTTATGTTTTATTTTACCTTTTTTTTCTCTCCATGCAAACTTGATTAAATACCTGCAGATAGATATAATCCTCTAAATACAAACAAATATGCTTTCATACTGGGACACTTGAAGGGGCATGAACAAAACATGATAGTAGCTATCCTCTTATCACTTATGGCTTTTAAAATGGAGCTTAAATTTCTTCTTTTTGACCA